>JAVYIG010005482.1:0-136002 GCA_035222895.1 Strongylocentrotus droebachiensis
CCTCTCTCTGCTACTTGCTTGATCATATCTTCTGGAACTGACTGAACACCTTCTGCTGCACTCCTATCCGTTGTTCTGAGAGGATTTGATGCCCCTCTCTCTGCTACTTGCTTGATCATATCTTCTGGAACTGACTGAACACCTTCTGCTACACTCCTATCCGTTGTTCTGAGAGGATTTGATGCCCCTCTCTCTGCTACTTGCTTGATCATATCTTCTGGGACTGACTGAACACCTTCTGCTGCACTCCTATCCGTTGTTCTGAAAGGATTTGATGCCCCTCTCTCTGCTACTTGCTTGATCATATCTTCTGGGACTGACTGAACACCTTCTGCTGCACTCCTATCCGTTGTTCTGAGAGGATTTGATGCCCCTCTCTCTGCTACTTGCTTGATCATATCTTCTGGAACTGACTGAACACCTTCTGCTGCACTCCTATCCGTTGTTCTGAGAGGATTTGATGCCCCTCTCTCTGCTACTTGCTTGATCATATCTTCTGGAACTGACTGAACACCTTCTGCTGCACTCCTATCCGTTGTTCTGAGAGGATTTGATGCCCCTCTCTCTGCTACTTGCTTGATCATATCTTCTGGAACTGACTGAACACCTTCTGCTACACTCCTATCCGTTGTTCTGAGAGGATTTGATGCCCCTCTCTCTACTACTTGCTTGATCATATCTTCTGGGACTGACTGAACACCTTCTGCTGCACTCCTATCCGTTGTTCTGAGAGGATTTGATGCCCCTCTCTCTGCTACTTGCTTGATCATATCTTCTGGAACTGACTGAACACCTTCTGCTACACTTCTATATGTGGTTTGGTGCTGATTAAAGTGTCCCTCTCTCCAATTCTCTTTTGACTTCTGGGAATGACTGGACAATCTCTGCTGCCCTCAGATCTGCAGGCTGCACTGAATTCAAAGTCCTCACAACTGCTTCTTGCTTTAGACCTAAATTCCCTGAAAATAGCGAGAAAACAAAGGTGTTTTATAGGATATTACAAATAGTACTTTATTTTCTTGCAAGGGGAACATATGGAGAAAATTGAATAAAGCTTTCTTGTGGGAAATCAATCATATTCTGAGTACTACCAATATTTGAAAATGAATAGTAGTAGTAGTAGTAGTAGTAGTAGTAGTAGAAGTAGTAGCAGCAGTAGTGGTAGTATAGTAGTAGTAGTAGTATAGTAGAAGTAGTAGTAGTAGCAGCAGCAGTAGTAGTAGTAGTAGAAGTAGAAGTAGTAGTAGTAGTATAGTAGTAGTAGTAGTAGTAGTAGTATAGTAGTAGTACATGTAGTAGTAGACCGAATTTTTCGTTTCTTTGGTTCGTTAGCCTCTTATTGGGGAAGGGTCGGCGGCTCTCTCTCTAAGCCTCTTATTGGGGTAGGGTCGGTAGCCGCCGACCCTACCCCAATAAGAGGCTAACGAACGAAAGAGACGAAAAATTCGGTCTAATGTAGTAGTAGTAGTACTAGTAGTAGTAGTAGTGGTAGTAGTATATGCAACCACTGAAATGCCAGGGACAAATTAAAGACCATATCCAATCTGAAAAATGAAATGGATAAATAATATATCAAACTGAAGCTTATGAGCCATAGAATACAGTAATTGCTTCTAATTGTACTATTTGCTCACAAAGTGAAATAATTGTTTGAAAGCTTGAATTCACAAGCATCAAAACCTGGAAATAATCTCACAAAAAACAGAAGATGACTTGATGCCATCATCGTATGTAGAGGCTATAGCCACCAGTTGCTACTACACGTGTGTTTACGTGCTCTGAACGGATCTGGGCTAACTCGGACCCGGGGACAACTCGGCCCAGCTGCAAAAACGGTCATTTTTTGTCATTTTACCTTAACTCTAACCCTAACTCTAACCCTAACCCTAACCCTAATCCTAACCCTAACCCTAACCCTAACCCTAACCCTAAACCTAACCCTAAACATGCAAAAAATGACTGTTTTTGCAGCTGGGCCGAGTTGTCCCCGGGTCCGAGTTAGCCCGACTCCCTCTGAACATGGTATGTACATTATATCACTTTGTTTTTTCATAATAGGTTCTTACATTTAAATATTTGTACGAATTACAAATGAATATCAAACAGCTCTATTGTTTCATTGAATCCTTATTAGTAAATTAGCTAAATCAATGATTTGAAGAAGTTTACAAGCAATACAGTATTTCATAAATCTTCTATTTATGTTGGGCAAATATTCATTCATTCATTGATGAAGACTTTCTGTTAAATCCGAAGGCAAAAGAAAAGTCTTTGTGTTTCTGAAGTGTCCGGACACCCAACCCCCCATCATAATAGCGTAATAACATAAAAGGTCAGCGTTTTTGTAATTATGTAAATTGCATGTTAGCTTATAGATAGGAACACATGAAAGCTATAGGCAAATCGCTATCACTCCTATATCTACATCCGGTACTAGGTATATAGCCCCTCATTCAGAGTTTTTAGACACTAGCAAAGCTGTGCTTTTGATTCTCAACATTTCAAACACCACTGTACAAACCTCAACTGATTTCACTCAAAATCGGTAGACCCTAGATCTACTCAAGTTTAGTGACAATTGATGACACCTAATAATAGCGGCGCTAGTGTAGTTCCGTATCCATTTTTTTAGCAGTTTAATAATCCATTCTTAGGCTTAGCAAAGGAATTTTAGCCCAATTTTTTACTAATTTGAATCATAATCATGATATAGAGGTCTAGGGCCTATTGCATTTTCCACCTGAATTTGGATCACATCCGACATCGGGAAACCTCCGTTTAGGGCTTCGATGTCGACGTCGTTGCTCAGTACCATCTCTACGCTAGACTATAGCTCTGCACCTCAAACTGAAGCTATCAGTCCAAAATTATGCACATTTCTCGCATGCACGATACCATAAACCATACGAGAAGTTTGCATAATTTTGGACTGATACTGATACTAGCCTCAGTTTGAGTTGCAAAGCTATTGCCTATCTATAGCGTAGAGACGGTACTGAGCGACAACATCGACATCGAAGCCTTAAACGGAGGTTTCCTGATGTCGGATGTGATCCAAATTCAGGTGGAAAATGTGATATAGATCTAGGTCTAGATCTATCTATGTCTAGATCTAGATCTATCTATGTCTAGATCTAGATCTAAGTTAGACCTATTAGACCGCCGGGTGAGCCCCAAAATTCGTCAGTTTTGTGACCTCGGCTCGGCATCTACTTTTTTTATAGTGGAAATTATTAAAGAATACATTTTGATATCATAGTCACAACTTGTCAATCGAAAAAAATGCATATAAGCTAAAAAAATGGAAAAAAGGTGCTTAAAATCTTTCTTTTTTTTCACGGAGGTTGTCCAATCACTGTGCATGTTTCAAGTAACAATTACAGCGCTTCAAGCTTTTTAGCCAATCACAGGCAGTGTTGTGCACGTACCACTGGCGCGCGCTATTTCGAGCTTTCGATGTAGTAATCATGTCGTCAACAACTGAATGATTCAGAGGAAAACACAGGTTTTTGCTGCATGCATACAATTTCGACTCACAGTAAGGTGAAATCTTTCAGTGGGAAGAGTTACAGAAAATTCAAGGAGTGTGCAGATCTTTGGAAGGACGTCAGTTTTGGGTTTGAACTAGAAAACAAAATTGCTGCGAATGCGGTCAACTTCGACTTCGACTCGTTCGAGCTGTAGACAGAGCAGTACTCGCCCGGCGCTTCGGGCGGAGGAGGAGTGTACCAGGGAGGTGTTCGAACTGCAACAAGTTCAACAAAAAAGAGGTAGGCCTAGATCTATGTCATTCCGAAGAAATTATTGTATTAACTATTTCAGCATGTTCAGAATAACTCTGATCCTATTCATTTTCTTCTTCTTCTTCTTCTTCTTCTTCTTCTTCTTCTTCATAATCTGCCTCCTTCAAATTCAATACTGAAGATTCTTGCAGATGCCGTAATTGATAATAATATACTCGGCCTGATTGGGGTGTGCAGGTGGACCATTACACCGGGGTTTCCCCCTACTCTTATATGAATAGTGCAATGGGTTCTCAACGTGCAAGGGTGGTGACTCTCCTGTACACGGGGCCTCCATTTAACGTCCTATCCGAGGGACGGAGTGTTTTTCACTTGACATAACCTGCGTCTAACAGTAACAAGGGAAGGGACATGTTAACACACAATGCAGGCTTCAGTCATCCGCCTGGGTGGGAGTCGAACCCGGGATCTTTATCTTTGTCTATGTCTATGTCATATGTCTATTTCCCGGCCCTAAACGTTACAACTAGATCTAGAATCAGAAAAAAAGAGTCTAGATTAGAATATCTACCGGGTAATTTCTATTTTCTAAAAAAATTCTATGCTCTCGAAATTGAGGCCTAGCTAGCCAAATTAATAAGTGGTTGATCAAGTCAAATTGGATACTGGTCAGGCTTGATTCTATACTACATTAGTACAGATCAGGTCTTCATAATTAATGTGGGTATTTATTGTCCACATATCGATTACGGTATCGTCTGAGAACAGCGTACTGGTAGGTTTTTTTTTTTTGGGGGGGGTAGGGGCTACTGTCCCCCTAAATTTCCACAATCAAAGTGGTTTGTTTTTCTTTTTTTTTGTGCATGTTTGACAAATTCTGCATAGTGAGGCCCCCAGTCCCCGTCAATATTTGACAAAGTTAAATTAATACGCCACTTGTGTTGGAGAATGAGCCTTGCCCTTGCCCTGGTGATCTGTTTATTCATGATGAAAAATGTATTACAGTACCGTATGCCCTCCATGCTCTACAAAAAAAAAATACTTCATAAAAATATGTGACGCCTCCTTACGTTTTCTATTAAGCAGTTCTGAATAATTTCCACTGTTAGTGTCACTGATTTCCAGTCCGTTCACTTCCAGTTGGAGACAGTAACCAGTCAGCACAGATATTTTTTCAATTTGTATTTTGATGATAGTTATATGCTAGATTCAACTCTTACTGTGGGTTTTGTATTGATGAATACTTCAGTATGTCTGTCTCGTAGAACTATAGACCTATTCTTTTTTAATAAATGATATTAAATGAGCCTTGCTTTTATTTATTTTCAATAAAGGTATGTCCAACCAGGATACCATGCGGGCTGCTACTGGCACTTCTGCAACATTACAACAATCAAGTGAGCACAGATCAAGGCAAAGAGGGAACAATATTTAACCCATTGTATGTCACATTACTTGTAAATGTAAAGCTTTTTTAGGAAATTCAATGTAAAGACCTTCCTTTTTTTTGCCAATTTCCGCCAGATTCGATAAAGCAGATAACTTTTATCAAATGGAATTTGGACAAATGTATGAAATTACCTGCTGGAAATTTTAAAGAACATGATTTATATATATATGTTAGACTGAAGAAGATTAGCAGAGGCTGCGACCCTGTCATCCATGAAATTTTAAATTTTATTCACAATGTATATTTTATGTGTGTTTTTGCTAAAAGAAATTCAATGTAAAGACCTTTCTTGCGATGCTCTATTTTGCCAATTTCCGCCAGATTCGATAAAGCAGATAACTTTTACCAAATGGCATTTAGACAAATGTATGAAATTACCTGCTGGAAATTTTAAAGAACATGGTTTAGATATGTATATTAGACTGAAGAAGAATAGCAGAGGCTGGGACCCTGTCATCCATGAATTTTAAAATTTTATTTACAATGTATATTTTATCTGTGTTTTTGCTAAAACATACATACATGTAGTAATGCTTTTTGAGCAATCGCTTGAAAGAATGTTTGTTATTAAAAATATTACTTGTAAATGTAAAGCCTTTTTTGGAAATTTAATGTAAAGACCTTTCTTGCGATGCTCTATTTTGCCAATTTCCGCCAGATTCGATAAAGCAGATAACTTTTACTAAATGGCATTTGGACAAATGTATGAAATTACCTGCTGGAAATTTTAAAGAACATGATTTAGATATATATATTAGACTGAAGAAGAATAGCAAAGGCTGCGACCCTGCATCTATCTATGAATATATAATTTTTTTATCTCCAATGTATATTTTATGTGTGTTTTTGCTGAAACATACGTACATGTAATCGCTTGAAAGAATGTTTGTTATTAATGTGAATTGACAATGTGTTGTATAACTGATGATGAATCATTTCTCTACATCAACCCGAAGAGCAGTATCCATGTAGTCAAGCAGGCTTACAATATTATTGACTATGTATTTTGAGAATATGAGATAGTAATATGTCATATATTTGATGTGAAACCAGATTATAATTGTTTAAACATGCCTTACAAACTTTGTTTTAAATTGTGATTTATTTTATTTAAAATGACATAAAAAGAGATAGAGAGGTGGGAAAGAGTGAGGGGGGGGGGGGAGAGGGAATGGGAAAGAGAGAGGGGTTAAGGAAACGAGAGAAAGGGAGGGAATGGGATGAAGAGAGGGGGAGTGAGGAAAGAGGAAGAAAGAGACGAAGAGGGGGAGAGAGGGGAATAAGGAAAAAGGGGTGGGGGGGGCAAGAATGAGAGAGGATAAGGAGAGAAAGAGAGGGGGATTAGAAAAGAGAGAGAAAGGGAAGGAATGAGGAAAGAGGGGAAAGGGAAGGAATGAGGAAAGAGGGACAGGGGAATAGTTTGACTGCACTGCAGCTTTGCTCGATATCAATACAAGTCATTTCCCTATAGCATAATACACAGCTGTCTCAGACTGGACCCAAGAGGGCGTTTGTCATATTTATTAAAAATTAATTTGGGCATTATTAATTTGTGTGCAGTTTTTTCTACTGACGAGTTGCACCATCATCTTCAGTATATTTTTCTACATATTAGAGGTCATTTTCAAGTAGATGCCGAGGATGGGTCACAAAACACAAAAACTAAGGCACTTTTGAGGGTTCACCCGGCGGTCTATGACTAACTTAGACTATATGAATTAAAATTAGTAAAAAATTGGGCTAAATTTCCTTTGCTAAGAATGGATATGAAACTGCTAAAAAAATGGATACGGAACTACACTAGCGCCATAATAGCAGTAAAATACATTTTTTTTAAACTTATGATGTTAAAAAGAATAATTTAAAAATTCAAATTGTAAGTACTGTCTAGTGTCGAACTTTGCTTACAGCTGCATCGACATGATTGTGTACAGTCTATGCAATATTGTGTGGTGTGCCTGCCTCACAGCAAGCATGCAGTACTAACTGTTAGAGGTCAATACGCATTGGCATTGACTCTCTATCATGCTTTGCTGGAGTGGGCTAGAGACGATCTAACTAAAGGAGCCGGTAATCGGACAGCTCCAGTTTTCGGCCGATCCATTGGATGCATGGTAAAATCCCTTTAAAATACATCGCATAATAGCATATCACATATCCCACACATACCATACCATGCCAGAGTCACTGAAGAACCACATTTGCAATGGAAAATATATCCTAAAATATCACATTTTAGCGATGTAATCGGCGGTCCCGCTACCCAAATCTGAAAAATCGAGTTTCTTACGCGTGTATGTAAGAAATATGGGTACCATAAAATGAGCTTTATTTCAAGTATTTTTCAGATTTAGAGCCCGATTTTGTGTTGGTCGCAAGCTCAAAAGTATCTCATCGCATGTATTAAATCAATGCAGCCGGACCCCGCCACGCACACACGATATGTCCGTCTAATTCAGATTCCAACTTCCGATCACCGCTGTGCCTGTCTTCGGCCAGGCGAGCACCCGGGAGCTCCGGCGTGGGATACCTGCTCCGCCCGCTTGTGCTATACATTAGCGCGGAAACGCACGGCGCGCGCGAGCGCTTCCTATTGACTTTGTACATGCGTCCGAAAACTGGTTCGCTATGCCGATAACTGGCTCCAAAACAGTGAAAATTGAAATGAATATTGTCATGGCAATTCGTGATTTTTTTCTGGGATTCTTTTTTTGTTTAAATAATAATAATATTTACTTCATGATTTGAACAAGAAATGATAATAAATAGGAAGTAAAGAGTCCAAAAAATAGGATTTTGTCTTAAGTGGCCGAAAACCGGGTCCTTTACTCTAGACTCTATATTTTTTTATTTTTTTTAACAAATAATTTCAGTTAATTAATCTCAACAACACTTACATCATGTAACTTCACTGATCTACATAGATCTAGACTACAGTCTACACCTAGCTCTCCACAAATTCTAAAATATCAGACTTAGACAGGGTTGTCAGCGATCAGATTCAGAGGCAATCCATCCATCCATCCATCCAAAGAGCAATGATCATCATAGCAGAAGATAATGTGGACAATTCAAGGATCTGATTGCTCAGATAAATCGTCCCATTGAAATTCGTACTCGCAATAATTAATCGGTACGGCTTCGTGTGTAGGAATGAATTGCGAGTACGAGTTTCAAACTACCGAGAGCGAATCTTAGCATCGAAAATTAGACAGGGCGATTTTTATTGCAACCGTACCGATGTGACACACTGCACATATCATGCAAAGGCAAATCGACTTCCAATCCGGAATACTTCGACACAGGTGGATGCTTCTACGGATATTTACGAGATTTGTATCCAAGGTGAGTATAATACAAAGTTTGGGCACCAACGTTTGCATGTGGTGGAATATAAACCGGATGGTATGCAAATTGTAGAGGATATTTTTGAACAAATTGCAGCTGTTTTACTGTTACTAGTTACAAATTTACGATGGGACAGGTGTGTTCTACGAGTGGTGGTGGTGCCTTAGTTGAGAGCCAATCTCAGCCGCAACTCCAGGGCGGAGGCACGCAGCATGCTGCTGATGATGGTGATGGTGAACGTGATCTTGATCGTGAGGTGATAATGAGTTCATGTGCAGATGCATGTGGTGCTAGTAAATTAACATACGAGTAGACGATAATACGCCAACGCCGGTCTGTACTTAACCGGAAGAAGAAGACCGAAAATGTCTATCTTTTCAGAGACGCCAAGTTCAAAGATCAGCGATGCGTGACATTTTCATGATTCGGCGCGCAAGCGCGCGTGCGAGGGTATAACACACATATAAATAAGGTAGAGTCTATAGCGTTTTTTCAAAATCTAGCGCGCGCGTCGTGCGTGAGAGCGTTTTCAGACCCTCGAAATGCGTGACGTCACGCCTAATCTCTACACAAACCTTTAAACTATGCCTCCAAAAGAACCGTGCATCAATTTAAAATGCACATGACACCCCCTCTAGACGTTAGTGCTTCTAGTTCTAAGCGATGTCTGGAAACCAATTCTGAGATTCTAATGCGTGACACTTGGTAGCTCTGTCTTTTGTTTGTTAGTCTCTGATGTAGGTATAGACTAGTATAGGGTCGGCTTCTCTCTTTAGAGACAGAAACCGACCATAGGCCCTACGGTGTAGGTTACGTGGACCTATCTATCCACAAAACTTGGCAAAACTTATGCCCAAATTCCATATTCAACATCAACAGGATGCATATCCGGTGCATCTCATATTGAAAATTAGGCCTAGATTCTAGGCTATTATAGGTCTACTACATGCATGTATATCAGTTCCACTTACCAACTTGACTGAAATAATCCGTTTAATGGTCCCTTTTTAGGAAATTATAGTTCAAAATCGACATCCATGTTGAAAATCTTGCAGCCGTATTTTAAACTCTTGCTGCGCATGACGTCATGATCGTCATCTAAATCTCATCCCTTCTAGTCTACGCGCAAGGCAAAATGATTATGAAGGAAAAATTGTGCACGAGCATTGAGCGCTGTACAGTGAGTTTAAACGCTCCCATTGGCTGACTCACTCGAGCGGCTTCAAATTTAAGTGAGAGAGGGCCTAAAAGCAGAGCGCGCAATGGCAATGCCAATACGTAATATTTCATAACACACTGATATAATGTTATGCTTTATACAGGTCAGGTGACGCACTTCACACATAACTGACGCACACTAAGCATAGCTACACACATACATGTAGAATAGAAGGAACAACTTTAGAATATCCCATCACTAAAATTGACAAAATGTTAGAGACTTAAGCTTTATAAGTAACACTAACCTAATCCTAACCCTAAACCCTAACCCTAGGCCTTTGACATTTATGTACATTAAAGAAAAAAAACATGAAAAACACTGCTAAAATGGATCTATTTCTGATTTTTTTTTAAAATATATAAATATGTTGGCAGCCTTCTTGAAAAATAGCCTGACTGTCATGGAAAATCGACCGAGCGGCCATTTTGAGCGACCATTTTGAAAGAAAAAAATAATTAAAAAAGGGCCTCCTCCTTCCTATTTTTCAAAAAAACAGGACGCTAAACATGTTTTGTTTTTTTTTGCCTTATGAATAGTTGACAAAATGGGCATTACCGTATTTGCCGGCGTAAAGGCCGCAGTATTTTTGGAAGAGAAAATATCAAAAAGTCGGGGTGCGGCCTACATGTATGCGGCGAAAGAGTAAAAAATAAATAAAAAGTAAGTCAAAACCAGCACGAATTTGCACATATGGGACTAGATCTACGAACGGTACAATAACTATACATTTCCACACATCTTACCGACAATTTTATCTTGCATTGTTGACATGAAGACGAAAATAAACTTCCAAAAACAACATCTGCCGATAGATCTTGATCTAAGTTCGTGCCAATGCATTGCAAAAGTAAAAGAAGGGCCCGTTTAACGGAGCTGCCGCGAAGCAACCAGCACGCGAAGTCGCTATTTTGAATCCATTTCAATACACAAGAGAGAGGCGCAATGTATACATCACAGAAAACTCCATATGCTAGCATCAGTGCGGGATGGCCGAGCGGTCTAAGGCGGTGATTTTAGTCACATCAACATTTGTACGCAAGAGATCAAATCCCGACTTCGACAAAAGTTTTTTTTTTTTTTTTTTTTAATGTCAAAATCGTGGGGTGCGGCCTATACGGCGCTGCGGCCTTATCGCCGGCAAATACGGTAGACAAACTTAGGAATTGGACTGACTTGAAAGTAGACTAAATGAGCAATAGACCTAGTGGGTCGTAAACTTATTGGAGATAAGACCAAATGAAAATTAGACCAAAAGACTATTAGCCTAAATAGTCATTAGACCAAATGATAAGTAGACAGACGGGCTGGGTGCAAAAATATGGATCGGTCGGTCAGATTTATTTTGGTACCACCTCTTTGGGCTGATATTTCTCAGTTTTTTATGCTTAAATACATTTTTTTTCTAAAAAAACGTTTAAAAAAAAAGTTTATTAAAGCCACACTGTACTACATGTACTTGTAGATATTTGTTCCCTCTAAATAGAAAAATTTCCCAATCAGTGCCTGTTGGTCCCCCATGATCCTCTTTTTCTTATGTTAATTGAGAGCTGACCTCAGTGACCTCGCTGTGTGGTCTAATCCTTTCTGGCTGAACTATTTCTGGCCTTTAGAAAGCTGACCATAGATTTCAAGATTTGTGGGTCTGTCTTTAAGGGCAATACAACACCTTTTTTTTATAAAATTTTTTTGTTGTATTACCCTTTGCGACCGACCCAAAAATCTGAAAATCTACGGTCAGCATTTTTTTTTTTTTTTTTTTTTTTTTAACCGTTTTTTAGATATTTTGTTATTAATGAATAAATAAAAAAATTATTTTGTTTGTTTAAATGGGATATAAATGCATAAAATCAAATTATTCAAAAATTCTCACTCGTGCAAACCATGGATAATTATGAGGTGAAAAAGATATCAATGGAATGATGACGCTGAAACACATGTATTAAAGCATTAAAAACTGATAAATATCAGCCAAAAGAGGGCAGGAAAAAACGAAAAACATTCAGATGAGAAATATATCGGCCCAAAGAGGGCGGCAAAAAAAAAGTTTTAAAAAAATTAAAAATCTGACCGACCGACCCATGTTTTGGCATGCAAAGGGCAATACAACAAGTTTTTATTTTAGGCCTAATCAATGATTCTTGTCGTGATTAAAATTGAGTCTAAAGTGATAAAACAGTAAATAAACTGTTTATGTTGTATAGCTCCCTCTCAAGACTGACAATGTTTCTTGACTACAATCGACCGATTTGATATTCCTGTTTAGAAATTATATATCAGAAATGCATATTCTGAGATTTTCATGATCGCAGCTACATGTCCCATGGAATGGCCTTAGGCGCTATTTGAAATATTTGAAATTTACCGGGAGCACTAGTAAATTTGTGATTGGTATTCAATTTCTCGAAAGCAGTTGTGTTTTAGCTAGGGGCTAAATTTTCTAGGGAACTGGAATATACCAGTATACAAGAACATACATGTACATTGATGTTTAATACAGTGCATGTAAATTATATACCAATTTCACAGATTTCTAGTTTAAGGCCAAATAAAAAAAAAAACATGTTTAGCGTCCTGTTTTTTCGAAAAATAGGAAGGAGGAGGCCCTTTTTTTTTTTTTTCTTTCAAAATGGCTGCTCGGTACATTTTCCCTGACAGTCGGGATATTTTTCAAGATGGCCGCCGACATTTTTTTTTTTTTTTTTTTTTTTTAAATCAGAAATAGATCCATTTTAGCAGTGTTTTTCACTTTTTTTTTCTTATAAAAAAAAAATTCAAAAAAAAATTCAAAAAAAAAAAAAATCAAAATTAAAAATGTCAACAAAAAAATAGGAGGCGGCCCCCAAAAAAGGAAGCGGGTAGGGACGCTAAACATGTATATTTTTTTTAATGGCCTAAATGCTACTTAGAGTTTTCATCTGACTCAATATTAGGAGATTCATGTACAGACTAGACAAGACAAATGGGGCTAGGGATTATTTTTTACTTCTCTTATAAAGCTTGAGAGGTTTATATTGTCATAAGGATTTACACACTCTCTCACACACAAACAGCTCACAGCACACACCGGCTAGAATCCCATTCATAAAGATCTAACAATACAAGTGAGGGTAGAAAAAGTTGGTAACATGTGTTGTGCTTTGGTATGCAGAGCTCTGGCAGCTCGAGGTGTGCTGGTATGTTACATGTACACATAGCAAACAATCAGAACTCAGCTGACAGCCTTCGATTAACGGTAGCAGTGAGCCAGCCAAGCTCATACGTGGCAACTGAAGTCCAAGGATAGAGAGTCATTATTAGGCTAGGCAGGGGTACTATTACTCTACTGTATGTCTGTAGCTTTAGCTGCCTTTGCATCAAGCACTCTACTCGTACTTTCAATAGTTTGTGGATGAATTTGAAGATTAGTTTGTGTTTGGACAGGGAATCAACAAATCTGATTTACCGGTACATGTAGGCCTACTGCATGTACATGTAAAAGTGCTTGTGTGTGACTACCATAGTTGTTATAAAACTAACTTTTGATCAAGGAACTTTTTATACACTGTGGAATCATGGGTGCAATCTTATCTTACTTTTGGTCAGAGCCACAGGAGAGGAGCTTAGATGTTGAGGTAAACAACATGTCCTTTTATCGTTTGTATACACATGTATGATGTACTAGAACTACTTTTCAAGTTACCATGCATGTACAGTACAGTGACATTGAGCAAGTCCAAAGTGTAATGCACTTGAACAGGGCCAATGTAATGTACAGTACATGTACATGTACTTGTGAATACATACTGGTACCGGTACTTGCATGGTTGGACATAGTATTTCAAGTACATGTACACTGTACAGCTACTTCCTTTAATAATGAGATGAACCTGATATCCTGTATTGTGTAATGTCAGCCTTGTCAGGTGCATACATGTACAATGTACATGTACATGTACGTTGTATCTTTTTATGGAGGGGGGGGGGGGGGTTAGATGAACTAACAAAAGAAGAAGAAAAAAGTAAAACACTAGCAAAACTAGCAAACAAAATTGCTACAGATGGAATAATATTTACCATACTTGATAACTTCCTTTTTTTCACATCACATATAAATGTATTATGTACAGGTGGTGTACATGTGTATGAATATACATGTATACTTGGTTTTATGTAGAAATCTATTATTAAAGTTCAGACTTGTGATGATGTTTACCTTCCTCTTTTTTTTCTTCTTTAAACAAAATTAAATGATCACAATCTTGATCATAAATTTGCCACCATGATCCTAATGATTACATGTATAATATGCAGATACATACATGTACATGTAAAATTGTAAATTGTTTTAAAGCTTGTGTTTGCAGAAAACAGATTTTTGCTTGTTTGTAAAGTAATCTACAGGTGTGTGTGTGTAAAACTATTCAGTTTTATAATCATTGATGACATACTGTACAACATGTTCAGGGCATAGAGATGTGTGCTGTACAATATTACTTTTGACTCGTGTATTACACCTGTCATTCTAAAAGAAAAGAAAATGCTTTACTTTTCCCAAGTGCTTATTGTCTGTAATTACTCATGTGTTGCTGCCTATTAGATCTTTGCCATTTTCAAGGGTATAGTTTACTGTTCTAAATAAATTAACATCATACATGCAATGTAATATACACACATGTATGTACATGTACTTACGGTCACACATAGGAGCATCACTATCCTGGCTGTGTAGTAAAAGCTGTGCTTTTGACTCTCAACATTTCAAACACCACTGTACAAAACTCAACTGATTTCACTCAAAATCGGTACTTTAGTGACATTTGATGACACCTAAATAGCAGTAAAATACATTTTTTTCAACTTACTAATGTTAAAAAGAATAATTTAAAAATTCAAATTGTAAGTCTAGTGTCAAACTTTGCTTACAGCTGCATCGACATGATTGTGTACAGTCTATGCGATATTGCGTGGTGTGTATATTTGTGTATAGACTTCTAGGTCCCTGCCTCACAGCATGTATGCAGTGCTAGAGGTCAATACGCATTAGCATTGACTCTCTATGCTTTGCTGGAGTGCTTACGGTAGCTATTTACCAACAAATTTTCTGGACTTGATTAGTCAAAAAGTGGAATTTTGATGTGTGCTAAGTGCTAACAACATTGAGAGAAATTGGAAAGTAAGCATTTAAAAAAATCTTAGATTTAATACCTACAATTTAGATAAAAATGTAAAATTATGGTAGGGCATAAATTCACCAAATGTCTTCTCCAGATTTCCTGATCTTCTAGGTGAAAGTAAAGGTCAAGAGGTCATTGTACATTGTACATTGTAAAGCGCTTTGAGAGGGCCTTCGGTCCTGAAATGCGCTATAAAAGAACGAACTATTATTATTATTATTATTGAACTTTATTGTTCAGAAGAAGTGTATAGAGTGGTGAAATGTGACGTCAAAAGACGTCAAAAGAACATCAAAAATAATGTCCAAATGTCGAAAAACAATTTAATATGTTAAGTATTGGCTGAGATATAACCATCTGAATAAATATACACTGTAGCCTATGTCCTTTGGGAACTCAGTGTTATGTGCTCTGGCTCCTAATAGTTGGGAGCCAGAGCATGTACTGTAACACTGAGTTCCTACATGTACATGTACATGTATATGAAATATATTCATTCAGATGGTCATATCTCAGCCAATACTTAAAGGTACTATGTCCCTTTTGCAGCCAACCTCAAATGCTGTAGAACTTTGCAGGAATTATGAATATGTCATGTTCGTTCTATCTGTGAAATTTAAACGTTAGCAGTGTCCTCATATTCAAATTATGCAAGGAAAACCGTTTACTTGCTAGACTTCACTGTCAGACATTATTGAGTGACTGACTGGCTTTTCTTCTTCTTTGGCAATAACATACATGAAAAGAGTTCTAAAGGGTACATGAGCATTTGTCTACATCAATAACCCACTTCTTGTGATGGCCAAGATTAAACTGATTGAATCTTTGCGCAGCATAAAACGTATGACCATTCGGTACAATTGTCTGAATATCAAGACTATTACTTTTGGGCTCTATAGCCCTAAAGTCGATTTGACAACTAATAGTCGTTATTTTCCAACTTGAAGACATTTTCAAGCCCCACCTTTTTTAGGGAAGTTCTAAATTAGTATTATCCTTCAAATGCAGTTGGAAATTAAGTTTTTCATTTGTTGGGCCTGCAAATGGGACATACCGGTAGTACCTTTAACATATTAAATTGGTTTTTCGACATTTGGACATTATTTTTAATGCTCTTTCGGAAAATGAAGAAAAAATTGAGAAATTCTAAAAATAGATTTTTGATGACGTCACAGCTTCGGTAGGCCTACTCTATTGTAGATTTAGACTGTGAATGTTACATGTACTGTATATTTACAGTACATTGATATCAACAAGTTTGACTCAATACTAGTTAAAGAAATACAGTCTTATGGCTGTTTAAAAATTAGAAAAAGTTTTAATTCATAGCCAACAATTCCTTCTGAATGTTTACCATTGAATAGAGGGGAAAAAACATTTTAAAAGTCTTAATTTCTGCTTTAAAAGCTGTAATTAGGTATATTCCCATATTATACAAAATTTGTGCTTATTTGAAGGGAGTAGGGCTAAAATTAAAAGTGAAAAATGTTTGATTTTGCACAGGATAACCATGCTGTCCTTTGCTTTTGCAGGTGGCACATGTGAATTTCATTACTAGGGGCATACATGTAGTCTAGTAATATTTAAAGAGATTTAAGTGTTACTGATGAAGAATTTCTGATAATGATTTTCCTTTATGGTTCTTCTGAAGTTTGTTTAGGGAATGCACATTACAGGAAACTTGTCTGTCATGAGTGCAACGTCCACTCTCTGTGATGTGTATCGTACAGTATGTTATCACGGCAATACCTGTATCCCCAATTAGAACCTGAAACAATAAGACATTGATTCACCTGTCTAGCCACTGTCCTCTTACATGTAACATTTGCAGGTTTCTAAATGGATCTTCTTCTATTTCTCTTATTTTTAGGCTGTCCAGTCTCCTGCTGCAAGCTCCATTCCCACAGTCATGGCTAGCAACAAACCAGAAGTGGTCTTTGTTTTAGGAGGACCAGGGGCTGGCAAAGGAACACAATGTCAGAAGATCGTAGAGGTAAGATATCAAACCAGTAGTGGTCTTTGTTTTAGGAGGACCAGGGGCTGGCAAAGGAACACAATGTCAGAAGATCGTAGAGGTAAGATATCAAACCAGTAGTGGTCTTTGTTTTAGGAGGACCAGGGGCTGGCAAAGGAACACAATGTCAGAAGATCGTAGAGGTAAGATATCAAACCAGTAGTGGTCTTTGTTTTAGGAGGACCAGGGGCTGGCAAAGGAACACAATGTCAGAAGATCGTAGAGGTAAGATATCAAACCAGTAGTGGTCTTTGTTTTAGGAGGACCAGGGGCTGGCAAAGGAACACAATGTCAGAAGAGCGTAGAGGTAAGATATCAAACCAGAAGTGGTCTTTGTTTTAGGAGGACCAGGGGCTGGCAAAGGAACACAATGTCAGAAGATTGTAGAGGTAAGATATCAAACCAGTAGTGGTCTTTGTTTTAGGAGGACCAGGGGCTGGCAAAGGAACACAATGTCAGAAGATCGTAGAGGTAAGATATCAAACCAGTAGTGGTCTTTGTTTTAGGAGGACCAGGGGCTGGCAAAGGAACACAATGTCAGAAGATTGTAGAGGTAAGATATCAAACCAGTAGTGGTCTTTGTTTTAGGAGGACCAGGGGCTGGCAAAGGAACACAATGTCAGAAGATCGTAGAGGTAAGATATCAAACCAGTAGTGGTCTTTGTTTTAGGAGGACCAGGGGCTGGCAAAGGAACACAATGTCAGAAGATTGTAGAGGTAAGATATCAAACCAGTAGTGGTCTTTGTTTTAGGAGGACCAGGGGCTGGCAAAGGAACACAATGTCAGAAGATCGTAGAGGTAAGATATAAAACCAGTAGTGGTCTTTGTTTTAGGAAGACCAGGGGCTGGCAAAGGAACCCAATGTCAGAAGATCGTAGAGGTAAGATATCAAACCAGTATACCGGTAGTAGTAAGATATTACATGTTTTATTGAAAGAAATACCTTTCGCACTTGCATGAAAATTGTAAGTATTGTCCATTTTAGCAGCAAGAAACTCCTCAAATTACAAAGGTCAGTGCCGTGATTCATCTGTTGCATTGCAAGTAAGGCTGCAACGGGTAGTCGAATGCTCGAGTACCTGCACGGTTGACAACTACTCGGGTACGATTTCTCGTACCTCGAATATTCGGCCGCAAAAAAAAAAAAAACTGTCCACGCCGACGCTTACCCGTGCCAGGGAGAGCCGCGGCCGCTGGCATGGTACCGTCGGTAAAAATGTTTCCCAACTCAAGCACTGTCAAACTCACCACTCAGAAACTGGGACCAAATGTCCAGATTTCTGTTTGGACTCGGAGGACAATGGATTATTCTGCCATCTTTGGTTTTTAAAACAGCATTGTTTACTGTTATTATTATTATTAAATTGGCGCCTTCAACTGCAACTCGAAGTAAAATTGCATGCGTTTTCGGCTAGGATACTGCACCAGTGGTATGGTGGTGGCAAAAAATGAAGAAAAAAAAAATCAAAAAAATCAAAAAATTCAACAACAAAAATAAAAAAACATGGCGTCCGAATATTTGAGTATTCGCTTGTAAGCCTGGGAGTGTACTCGGGTACCACGTTACACTGTTGTGCACAGCCTTAATTGCAAGAAACTTTCATGAATCGGACCGACATGTAAAATGTGCATAAAGTACGAAGTCTATGTTTACAATTTTTGAATTTTACAGCACTCATTTTTATTCTTTCACATGCTTTGTTTTTTCTCAACAGAAATTTGGCTTTGTACATTTATCAGCTGGTGATCTCCTGAGAGCTGAGAGGCAAAGCGGGTCTAAGGATGGGGAGCTCATAGAGACGTATATTAAAGATGGAAACATAGTTCCTGTAGAAATTACATTGAACTTATTGGAGAGGGTATGTACACATCTGTAGAGGCTGCTCTTACATTCGCTCCGTCAACAATTGCCCTGGACTTTATTCTGTCAAATTTACAAGGCTAGGGTGGGTTAGGTACATGTATAGTAATGGGTGTATTAAAGGTAAAGGTAATACAAAGTTTTGGTATGGGGTTATGAATTTGGTTCAAATGAACATATATTGGAAGCATATGCGATCCTACAATATTCAGTGATCATTGTCGCAGTTGAAATCGAGTCTAGAGTTATGAAATTGTAAATAATAAGCTCTTTATGTTGTATAGCTCCCTCTCAAGGTCAAGATATTAATTAAGCTATAAAACAATGTTTCTTGACTAAAATCGACCAATTAGCTACACTGTATTCCCGTTTGAAAATTATATATCACAACTACATATTCTGAGATTTTCATGGTCGCATCTACCATTGTACGGCCGTAGGCGCTATTTGAAATTTATCAAAATTTACCGGGAGCACCAGTAAATTTTTATATTCAATTTTTTCTCGAAAGCAGAAGTGTTTTAGGAGCTAAATTTTCTAGTGCTCAAATACATCCACAGGGGCATCCAAATATATCAAAATGGTAAAGAATCACTATCGACCCAATTCTCAAAATTTCCCAAAACTTTGTATTAACTTTAAAGTTAGGAATTTGATTAGTGTAGGCAATTATAGCAGAGCAATTATTGTGACAGGAACAAGTGTAGTACAACTCTATTTAAAGAGAAGGTTTTTTATTGCATGAAGTATAATAGCCTGAATAGAACCTGAATAGGAAAACTGTTTTTATCCCAATTTTTCCTCCATGCATGATGCAGATCCGTTTCATTTTCGTTATTCATGATGATTGAAATCTTGAAAAGGTACAAAGTACAATGTGAAACAATTTAGTTCCATAGTTTGTTTCCTATCACCCCAGTGTCCCTGTAGATTCACCCTGTATACAGTAGCCAGGTTGAAGCAGCCATTTGAGTTGTACTTCTCTAAATAATACTTGAACAAGATAGTCCTTCTCAAGTTCCTTATAAATCAAATGCTATGCACTATTAAAATGAATTGGGTTTTCAAATTGTTCATCACTGCTTTTATATGGGATGCTTCTGAAGTCTGTTATCCATTTTTATATGGAATGTGTATTTGTGACTACGTACATGTCTGTTATTGCTGGTAATGTTCTTTGGTTCAAAGTCCAATGACTTGAATAATTTATTACCTGGTATGAATCAAACACATAGCATGATTACAGACGGGGTCTAGATTGATAGCTAATCCTGAATTGCAGTAATGGTGCTGCTTTTTTTTCTTCAAGAAACTTGTTGAAAGAAATGTAGACTGGATGTTTGGGCCAGATAATGTAACAAAGTTAGGAAAACATGTGATAGAGCACTACATTGCATTTCAATGCCAAATTGTTGTTTTCCTTAGTGTTTGTTTAATTAGGACAGTTCTGAATGAAATCACTTGATGATTACAATATTGGCAGCAAGCAAGCTGGGACAAGGCATATACCGGTACATACTAGTGCACTAAGTGCAGTAATTTTGTTAAAATGTTATTTGGCTGCAACCTTGTTTTCTTAAACTGCTGGGCAGCAGTAAACCAGAGGAAAAAGAAATTCACTGAAAAGCAGAAAATGAATAATACATGTATGCATGAATGGGAGCAGATGTTGTTATGATGGACACATGGTTAGATGACTTCATGTAGCTTGACTTCCTATTCTTTCTGTGATCATCACTTTAGGCAGATATCACTCCTGAACATTAGTGTGAGTTTGATGCAATTTTGTGAGATGATTATTTTGGGGCTCTGTCAAAAATCAATATTGGGTATAAAGCCCAATAGAAATGTGTGTCAAATGAACATGTAACTCTGACTACTGTAATGGGGTGAAACATTACTAGTAATCTTAAACCTCTCTCACCCCCTCCCCCCTACTTCTCACTCTCTCTCTCTCTCTCTCTCTCTCTCTCTCGGTTGCCCTCTCTCTCTCTCTTACCTTGTACAGAGTATGAATGGAAATGCCACTAAGAAGTTCCTCATCGATGGTTTCCCAAGAAACGAAGACAACCTGACTGGATGGAACAACAAGATGAAGGACAAAGTTGACCTCAAATTTGTTTTATTCTTTGATTGTTCACAAGATGTAAGTTTAAATCCCAAAGCCAGTATAAATTAGCCAGTTATGATTTTTAATTTGTCTGATTATAAAAGAGATCCATCTCAAGTTGAAAGTGACATTAAACTCTTCAGAATTGGATGCTTTTGAATCCATCTGAAGAAGAGAAGGAATGTCCTGTCCAACATAACGTTACTTTTGAGAAAAGGGTATGTTTAGTGTCTTGGTTAAATCTTGGCTGGCAAGGTATTGTGCAGAGGGTCATAAGGATGATATGATCTTGTTATAAATTCTATGTATGTATCATCCGAACTTGGCATACTAGTTAAGCACAAGAGTATGTCCAAGTATCAATGCAACAGCTTAATACTGTATTTGTAGAGTTGTGTGAGATGAAATTGAGGCAACAGTCTGGTATGTAAAGAGCTGAAAACTGCTGCAATATACTTCAGATCAGACAAACATCGGTCTACAAAACACTATAAAAAATATCACTTTACATTATGGAGGGGTACCCCCCCCCCCCCTTCCCACCACCATCATCTTGATGAGGGAGCACCAAAGTAACCTGGGGGTGTTTCACAAAGATCCTAAGTTGAACTTAAACATTATGGAAAGCCATTAGCATCATGGAAAATATTTTGTAAAAATTATTTTAAAAGGCATAAAATGTTGATTAAAATCATTCATATTTTCTATTATCAACAAGATTTCATGTTCTTGATGTGGAATTTATGAAAAGTCTAAAATACTTGAATTTTGCTTTTGAATGTATTTCATTATAAGGCTACAAATGGTTCTCCATAATATTAAAGTTTGACTTAGAATCTATGTGAAACACCCCCCTGCACAATGCTAATTGTGTGTGACTTATTAACAACTATTTGATCTATCTTCCTGTGTTTTATCCAGACCTGCGTTGGGAGGATTTTAGAGAGAGGGAAGACAAGTGGACGGAGAGATGATAATGTGGAAAGTCTTCCAAAGAGGTAACAGAAATTCAATCAGCAGGGCCTCATGAAAAAACCCTTGTACAGTGAATTTTCATTGTTACATTATTGAAGTATAGTACAAATGTTACATTGTAGAACAGTGGGTGATAGATGTTATATTATTGTTGTTGGGTATCAACATTCTGATGTATGTGGAGACTTTTGCGAAACCACAGTTTTGGGTGGAAATTTTCCCGAGCTTCTATGTAAAAAACTCAAGCATTCATGTTCCTTTGGTGCTCAATACCTTACTGCAGTGGCAAAGTAACATGTACCGGTATGCGTGATGTCTCATCAAAGGAAGTAATACAGCCACATGATATATTCTCACTCTTTTCAGTTTATCTACAGTCCAATGGCAAAACCTCTAGACGAGTGCTTCTTCGTTTTTTTGTTGCCAGACCCTATCTGTTACTCCTTGTACATGTAGGTGCTGTTAAACCCAAACTGCACTTCTCAGTTAGTGCCATGACATCCTGCTGTGTAGCCGCACATAAATTGAGCTCGGCTTTTGCTAATATACGGCCCGTTTATTTGTTCTCCACCCCCTTTAAAACAAAAATTAAAATCTTTTTTTTTACCCATGGGGTCACAAGCCTCGGGCAAAGAACCACTTCTCTAGAAAAAGACACCATCATTCTAATGATTTATTTGTTAATAAAGGAGTTTTAGCATTTAGTTCAGTTCCAAATATTGATGGCATCTACCTTTGGGCTTTTCTACTTTATCGTTTCTTCTTCATTTTTTTTTCATCATACAACTTATGTTTGATTTTTTTTTTATTGCAGGTTTATGACGTACGTTAATTCCACCAAACCAATCATTGACCATTATGATGCTCAGGGAAAGGTACAGAAGATCTCAGCAGAAGCAGATCCAGATAGTGTGAGTAATCAGTCCAAAGCTTTGCAATATATTTAACTCTCACTTGGGGAGGGGGGTAGGATGCCCCCTCTTAGATCTTCACATCAAATTGACTCGTTACTGCAAACATTTTGCAAAACCTACTAAAACAAGACAGTATCATAAGCTTTGTCAAAATTTGCTAATGGTAGAAAGTCTAAAAATTATTGCAAATTCTGTTGATTACGTTTCATTAATGATAAAACATATGATTTTTTTTTAGTGTGTGTGTGTGCAAACATCAATGAATTTCATAAATCAGTTTTTGTGTGTGTGCAGTGTTTCCAATTACCAATAGAACACTTATTACATGTATTTATGCAATTGACAACCAGATCATTTTTAGGTAACTAAACACTGATATAAATGAGAAACTCTTTCAAATGGGAACAAGCAAGAATGATCATGGGTCAATTTCTCCCTCTCCCAAGAAATTAACTTCTCTCTAAATCTTTGGTATAATTTAACCTACTGTCATCTTTTACCCTTTTCTTTAGCCATTTATTTCTTTTCTTGCTTTGTTTTATTATCAGGTATTTGGAGTAGTGGCAAAAGTTTTCCAAGAAGCAGGGCTATGAGATGCACCTTTTTTTCCACTGATCACATCTAAGCTTCATATCAAACAGCAGGGATAAATCAAGCAATTACATCGAGCTACATTCATGTTGGCTTAGAACCTCCAGTAAAGCCTTGTTCTAGCATGCATGACGTGTGTTAAACCACCTCAAACAAACCTCTGTGGCAAAATAGGGAAGTTGATACATGGAAATTAATGTTTGGTAGAGGTGAACAAATTACCTGTGCATTCATACCCAGTGATCTGTACGTTGTAGTGCAGAGTTGTGAAAGTTACCAGGAATGTCACTTTATTGTGCCATAGTGGGTCATTGCAATTTTACTTATTGATAATTTTGAGTCATTAGGATCCAAACGAACAAAATTTGACCATAAGAATATATTAATAATGATAATGGTAATTATAAGAAGGGTAATTCATGACATGCACTTCCTCATAAAAGACCATTACTTTCACCAGGAATCATAAGTTCTAAATTCTGTAAACATTTTTCCAAAGTATTTAGTACAACTCTGACTTTACTACTACTGCTGTTGAACTTTGACCCCTGAATTGAATTATGTAATGCCTCCTTGTGAATTGCATTCAGTGATTGAAACATTCTTTACTTTTTTATCGTACTTGGAATAATCTCAGATATATATTTGTGTAAATTTTCATAACTATTTATTCCATTGTATGTGAATGTGCAGCTACATGTATTGATAGGTACAAGACCGGTGCAGAATAATGTCAGATCTTCAGTTCTACATTGTATTCGTTTTTTATGACTTTTAATGTAATTTATTATTAAAGAGAGGATCGATATTATAACATCAAAGAATAGCAGTGAATAAAGACATACCAGGGTTTCTGTTTTGCATAAATAGCTGTTTACTCTGATGAGTGTAAGATAAAAAGTTACAGTATATCTTTATTCGCTGCTACAGTATTGTTTGATAATGTATTTTTCTTTTGCGTATGGTCGTTATATTTTTGAAGTAGATTTATGTTTCTCTGATATAGATGATTGAATGTGTTGAAATATGTATTTCAACCTATATGGTATGCTTTATGTTAAATAATGTGATGCAATGAGATTCAATCAAGAGCTATAATACCTGTATATCATCAAAAGTTAATTGACCAGAAATACCATCAATTCAGACATTTCAGTTTACTTTTACAGTAAATCTATTCCAATTCCAACACCCAGTATGGGATTTCGTATGAGGGTGAGATTTATATCACAGTGAGCGTACAGGGTCCCTTTTAAGCTTCCAAATATGTTTGATCAGTCATGCTGTCCCGTATTGTTTGACACCTGCTAATCTAGCTTCTTTAGTCTATTCATAAGAATGTGAAAATAGAAATTGATTTTCCAGAATACAATAATTCTCAAACCTTATCCATTGGCAATTTTTGCCACAACTTGGGGAGAATGAATTTCAGTCGGAGAAGATGTTATATTTTGTAGAATGTAGATGTTTGTACATGAGCTTGCATAATCAATATAATTGATTAATGGTCTGCCATGGTTTACAGATGGTCCCAACAGAATTTCCTTTCTCTCTCTCTCTCTCTCTCAGATTATTGTCCATGTGGATATGTAATAAGGCCCTAATGCTTTTATTGAACAAAATATTGTGAACGTTAATAATAGTCGTGAACAGTGATCTATTCTAGCTAACGTGCAAGATCCGTCCAGATTATTGACGCAGAGATTTGTGAACACTTATCTGGCTTTCAAACATCCTAGAGGTTATGGTTTAGATGACCAAAGCATTTTAACAACATTCAAACCTGCTTTAGCGACCACTTGTTTAGAAAGACCACCTGTCTATAGAGACCAGTTTCTTTGTTTCTGATTGAGACATGTACTAAATCAACCTGTCTCTATAGACCACATGTCTTACAGACTGCTTTGTTATCTCTTGTGAGCATTCTTTATATACAGGTTTATCTGTGGTTCAGTATGCATCGACATATAGCAGAATTTCATCCCAAAGATCTGTTATATACCGGTAACAAAATATGTTGCTGGTACCAGCCCTTGTTTTTACCCAAGCATAACAAGATACTTGATATATGAAGGTAATATTGATGGTCCCTGTATTTATATTTATGAGTCTTGGACTTGGTATTTCTCAGTCACCAGTCTCTCATGCTTGGTGTAAGCATCAAGTGTGCCATGTCCAAGGAGAACCTGACATAACAGCAAGAGGACCACCACCCCTGGTAAACTTAAACCAAATCACTTGGTGCGCCTCTAGATATGTTTTGAGTACTCTAAGAGGCACACTTTTATACTCTTGTAAAGGGTAATTGAAAATCATTAAATGGTCAAAGAAAGTCAGAAATGTATGCATACATGATGTATATTTATGAAGGTGAATTGTAAAGTTGAACATTCAAACTCTGATATAGTATTAGGTTGAATTTTATTTTCATTCAAGTATTGTTGGTATAAAAATGACCAAATTATTATCCATTTCATGTGCATGCACACAGGTACATAAATGGAAGAAGTATACTTAGTATATGTTAAAATTCTGTTCACAGGTACGGTCATCCTCGTGCACAAGTTGAACTATTTTTCTTTTAGTTCCATAGACCGTCTTACATGAGGTTGGTTGTATTGAACATGTGTATCCACATACAATTTTTGAGTGCCTCTTGATGTATCTATAAAGACCGTTTCACATGTAATGATGTGCAGTCAACCTGTTGTAGTGGTCTCCTGTGTATAGATGCCACCTGTGTATAAGGGCCACCTGTCCATAGTGGTCACTCATATTGTCTCTCTTCAGACATGAATGTACATTATGCCACCTAGTATATGTGTGCGTGTGTGATTAACAAGCAGCTAGGACTTTTCCTACTTGATAGAAATATCATTCTGTTTCCCACTCGAGAGAAAAGGGAACTCTATTTAATAAAATAATATCCCTGAAAGAGAAAACTAAGAAGTACTTCTGTGAACTACTTACATTGCTAAGTACATGTATGTTGCTTGCTGTAGGCTGGCTAGGCTTTGTGTTGCATATGTTGTACATATGCGTAAGTCAAACTTCTACGACTTAACCCACAAGTCGAAGATTGCCTTAGTCAACGCATTTCACTCAGTCCAGTCGATTGATTTACGTGAGCTTATCTGTACTTATCTATTTTTGGTCTGTTATTTTTGATTGACTTCATTTTTTAGAGAACGACACAAAGTCATTTTACCAGGGCAGTAATATCCTTTTCATTGTGAGTATTATGTCTATCAATATCAAACATTCAGTACATGTACTTTACCCACATGTAGTAAATATCAAATACATGTATGTGATTTATTTTTGTAGTTTGTGCACAGTTGCTAGTTTGAAGTCGTTAGTGTACCTATCTACATGCATATCAACACATGATTTGTATAAATAAAGAAAATTGATGATATCAAATTATTTGAGTTTTTTGTTTTGTTTTGCATTTGTCCAGAGTGCTTCAAATCCAGAGGGGTGTTTCACAAAGACTAAGATCGACTTTAAGTTGGACTAAACTATGGCAGGCCATTAATGCCACTAGTTCCTCTAACCATTCATGGCATTGGTTTATCAAGGGACGCACAAATCATGGTTACAAATCTACAGAATTTACCCTGTTTGATAGTTTATTGTTCAAGTTTAAAATATTATCTAAAGATCATAATTGAGAGACCAATGGTGAGAGCAACCAGTGGCATGAATGGCCTGCCATTGTTAAAGTCCATCTTAGTCTTTGTGAAACACTCCCCAGGACTACTACCGAGTCATTATTAAAAGCAATACTTAACTTTTTGACCCAGCGTACTGTTTATTGCACAGCACCATCTCATGGTCAACTTGCCAACTGTGCGTAACCAGACCTGATGCGATTATATCATAGTCAATTATCACCACCACCATTATCATTATCACCATCTTTATCACCATCACCTTCAGGCCTTTAAAAAAAATGTATCATCTCCATCAACATCAACATCAACATCATCGACACCATCATCACCGCCATCATCATCATCACTATCATCGACACCATCATCACCATCATCAACATCATCACCCTCATCACCACTATCATCACCACCATCATCACCACCACAATCATCATCATCATCACCACCATCATCATCATCATCATCACCACCATCATCACCACCACCATCGACGCCATCGACAAACACAATTCATGACCAAACGAAACTTATCATAGAAATGATGGTAACAACGGGCAAAATGAGAACATGAATGTACACGCTTCCCCGAGCATGCTCCCCACTATTCAAGAGATTGGTAACTAGAGTCAATCTGCATTGTTAATCATGCAGAAGGTAGACTGTTAGGAACAGCAGAATGTAGACAAACCTACTGAAAATCACTTGAACTGAAGAGCACAAATCACATTTACTAGCTTTATATTTCTTTGCTCATTTATTTATCTAATCAACTAGCAGGCAAAAAGTCTGCTACGACATACTCCCTGCTGATTCCTTTGGCAAAGCATTATATTGAATGTGATATAGTAGTAAGCAGGAGCATTGTTACCCGATGTAAATTAAACAGAAAGAGAAGTACATGTATAAAAATCCATTCAAGATTCATACCCTTACCCCCACCGTCTATGAATGAGTGCATGTCTGGAAGACGAGCAGGATTCACAAATCATCCCCATCCCCCTTGTGACCAAAAGTAAGGGAAACTGAAGAATGGCAGATGTATACAGCAATGTGTTTCAAACACATGTGCACAGTTACTACATACAAAACTGAAAGAAAATTATTTTTCAAATACTCACACATGTAATAAAAGCAAAATGGAAAATTCTCTGTAGGCATATTTTTATTTATTAGCATTTTGTTATGATAAAAGAAGTTTCCACATGTAAAATCACTGGAAAATCTTCCAAATATTAGAAGTCTGTTTAAATTACCATACCAGCATGATATAACTGAGGCATGTGCCCCCTAACCCTTATTAAAAGTGAGATTTTCATTCTAACACTTTGTATATTTTGATAAAACAAAAATCAAAGACATAAGGAATCAGAATTTGATAGCGCCTTTTATATCCAAAGGATGTAAAAGTTGTAAAGTTTTGAAGTTGGGGACAATTAAACATTCATCAGCTAACTACAGTACATGTATATAATTTACTTTGCAACTATCTCAACTATTTTTTCTTCCAAAAGATAATTCGATCTAAATGTGTGTTTGCACCAATCTGTTGGGCTTAAAACTAATTACAATATTGCTGAGATTTAGTCAATGTATGTGGCACTTTATTTGTACTACCGGTACCTAATTTACAGGGATTTTGCAGTCACATGAGCTTACGTCAAAAGGACTAAGAATGAGATAATGTAGTTTTGCCTAGATCTCTAATGATGTAAATTTATGAAAAATGCAGACTACAAATATGTGTCCTAGGAAATTCTTTTAAATAACTGACAATACCCCCCCCCCCCCCCCCACCCCCACCACCCCAAAACAAAGAATTTCAGGGCCCCATCTTATAAACAGTTGAGATTGATTCAAAGCTCTTTACTAAACAGGGCCCATATCTCTTTTACAGCAGGAGAACCATATGTAATTGTAATGTTGCTGATCGTCCTCAATCCGTGATGGTGGTTTGTGTGGTGGTAATGGTCCAGAGTGTGTGTGCGCGTGCGTAATAAAGACCATCTACTAGACATACTCCTTCCCAGTCCTTTCCACCAAATCACAATATTTCATAACTTAAGTGAAACCTGTACATAAAGACCGCTCAAGGGAGACAACTAAGGTGGTCTTTATAGGCAGGTGGTCTTTATGTACAGGTTCCTAATGTACACATTTCAAAGAGACACAGTATTCAATGGGAGACAGAAAATGTGGTCTCTATAGACAGGCGATCTTTCTATACAGGTGGTCGCTACAGCAGGTTTGGCAATACAATATCGAGTTCCTTTGCTCTCAATGGATGCAACAGTTCTTGGTACTGAACGTTCCGTCTTCATCACTTCCTGAAGAACGTCATCTTCTCAGCTCCTTTGGCATCCTCTGGTTTGATGGTATGGAATACTTCATCCAGGGTATCCATCTTGTATGTATCTGTCTCCTTCCTCTCCATCTGACCCATCCGTGCTTCAACCCTGTTCTGGTATTTCAATGATGCTTGCTTCTTTATCAGTGTACGATGCTGCAAGAGAGATGTACAAAGATTAATGATAAATTACAATAACATATCAGATCAAGTGCTCAAGGGGACACTATTGCAAAAAGATGAAAACACAGAAAAGTACAACACAAGTAGGATAGAACAAAAAAGAAAGAGAAAGAAATTAAAGGCAAAATAAAACAGAAATGTTTATTGATTTTTGACACTTCAACTGATCATCTGACCAACTGATCTTCAACTGAATGCTAAATATGTAATGAGAGATAGACCACCCATAGAGCAAACAAACATACAAACACACAGATAAACAAAACAAAATAAAAGAGGTGGGGTAATGATTAAGTAAAACAAAAATTTTAAAAAAGAAATTTTGCTGTACCTGGTTTGGTGAGACATAATTAGGGTTTTCATAAAGCGTAGGTCCACGGAAGCTACCACTGAAGATCTTGATGAGGTTGAGAACTAAACGAGGCCCAATCTCTGCAAGGGATCCATCCTCCTCTACTATCTGTCATTTGGGAAGAAAAAATGAAATTGTAGATTGTATTTAGTACTCGTTTATAAAGACTTTTTCCTTTTTATCAACCAGAATGACCATTTTTTTTTATCATGGTGGCTTCATCAGTCACTTTTTACAAAACGATGACAATATAATACAAAGTAGCAAGCTCTTTCATAGTACAGGCTATTATTTTGCCATAGATCATAATTGCCAACCTCCAACAGCAAAACTTTGCACTCTCTCAATGTTTTTAATATATCTGTAAAACGCTTAGAGACATCATTTATGTAACTCTTCACCCAAACAGCAGGACAGTAGCCGCGAACAAACTCACCAGTTGCCTCAATGAAATCAAAACCTGGTCTTTTCAAAACTGTCTCTGCCTTAATGATTCAAAATCTGAAATGATTCATATTACTTCTAAATTTCGGAACTCAGACCCCTTTCCTGATCTTGTTATGAGTGATGGCTCTCTCAGTTGTTGTGCTTCTGTGCGTGACCTTGGTTTAAATATTGACAGCAATCTTACTTTCAAACAACACATTAGTAATATTTGTAAGTCTGCTTCCTTTGGTATATATAAGATCAGTAGAATCAGGAGGCTACTTGACCGACCCACAACTTCAAAATTAGTCCATGCTTTTGTCTCGACCCATATCGATTACTGTAATTCTTCTCTTTCTGGCCTCCCTCAGTCACATCTAGTCCCACTTCAAAGGGTACAGAATAGCGCTGCTCGGCTTGTGACTCTCTCGCGTAAATCAGAGCACATAACTCCAATATTGAACTCACTACATTGGCTTAAAATTCACCACCGCATATCCTTCAAAATTCTTCTCCTGTGCTACAAAGCTATCAATGGCTTAGCCCCCTCTTACCTTTCCGATCTCATATCCTTACGTTCCCGTACGTCGTCACGAACACTTCGTTCATCTTCCACATTACTGTTAACACCTGGACCCCGCACTAACACCCGGTATGGTGACCGCGCCTTTTCAGTTATTGCCCCCGCTCTCTGGAACAAACTGCCCGCCTTTATTCACTGCGCCCCCTCTGTATCTCAATTCAAATCTCTACTCAAAACCTATCTTTTCAAATTGTAAATTGCAGTTGTGCGTCGGTCAATGGAGGTGCGCACCATATTTGTCTTTATTTAGTTGATTGCCACTGTTTTTCTTACCTTATCTATGTTACTTTTGTATTTTTGCTTTTTCTTCTAATTTAATTCTACGGGTTATAGTCTTCTCTTAATCAGAACACTGTGCGCTCAGAAACATCAGTATTAAGCGCCTAATAAATGTTATGTATTATTATTATTATTATCATTGAAAATAAAAAATATATAACAAATATAAAAGCGGAATATTATATGTAAAAACTCGCAACAAATTGTACACATTTACACCAAAACCTTTTTATTTTATTTTCAAAGCTATACAAAAAGGCTGTGTATGTTTAAATTGCTTTCATAATTCTAAAGAAGGTTTTCAAAGACACATCCCTGTTTATAATACATCAAACTACTGCAACAAAGAAGATAAAATAAGATAAAAAGCATGGTTAATAAATATCAAGCTAAAAGACAAACCTGATAGTTTCTGAACCATATCCTGTTGTCCAGGATAGTGAATGTGTAGACATTGTCATTGAACGGCTGGCTCTTAGGATGGAGATAGGGAGTACTGAACATCTGAAATAGAAAATACACATGTACTAAAGGCAATCAATTATGTTCTTTGTGAAACAGAAACAGGTACATGAATTGCATGCTATTTTTTCACAGAAAAATTGAAACCTAGAATGTATAAACTCTTCATTTGCAAGGTCCATTATATAACAATTGTTCATCAATTGATGCAGGAGCTACATGTACATATTGATATGTGTCAAGCCATTAAAAAGTGGTTCAATTCAGAATTACATGTATACACTTTTAGGGAGTCACATTATACAAGACAGAACAGGGTCGGATCGGGGTCAGATAGCTGGTACAGGTCGGCTTGGGGTCAGATAGCTGTAACAGGTCAGGTTAGGGTCAGATAGCTGGTACAGTTCAAATATCATACACCAAGGCTTTGTAATCTTAAAGTCGGCGCACAATTTTTACTCACCTGAATGAACAATTCTTTGAGGATACCAAAATGAGGAGACTCGTCAAACTGGGGGTCAAAGGATAAGAGAGGTCGTGACCCCTTCAGGCAATTCCCTGTCAGCTTCATCTCTGCCATTGTGTGAACTACAGAGATAAGAATGAGATGATTATGAAGCAGACCATTGCAATAAAACAGATAAAAGAGCTAAATTTGCCATGTGATTGTTCTCTTCCCAAAATACAGTGCTTTTGAATCTGCTAATTTAAGACCTCCAAACAACTTTTTTTTATCATAAAGTGTTTTCACAATTTCTTTTTATTTGTCATCAATGGCACACAACAACACTTCTAGATTTCAAAAGTACCGGTAGTATGATTTATCAAAAACTGAAACTAAAGATCGCAATTTTTGATAAAATATGTGATAATAGGGAAACACATGTTTTTTGTTTCCTTCCACTCTACAAACATTGTTGTTTATCCTCTGGCTACTTTACACTTCAAGTAGGTACTGGTCATTTGAAGTGAAAAGGTAATATACAAGAGCATGGTGCATTTTAGCTATTTATGAATTGCTAGATACTAGAGATTATGAATACAGATAATGTGAAAGACTTACTGTTTTCTACGAGAAACTTTGCAGATGGTCCATGAGGAATGTTAGCTGCCCTGTTAAATACAAAGTCCCATAGGAGCAGTCAGAAATGATAATACTTTCATAGTGTAAATAAGAAATCATTTATTGTGAGAATGGCTAAGAACAATACCAACATGCCATAGAGCAGTATCATTCTAAAGACATTCTTCATCTTGTTAATCGGGAGAAAAAATAACTTCTTAAAAGACCAGATAAATCAGCTCTGTCTCCTCAAAATGGCAACTCTCCTACATTTAATTTACCTTTACTATTCTCAAGACAAAACATAACCAATAACTAACTAACATTCTGCTTGTTTCTTTAAAGAGAGTAAAAACACTGTATACTCAAATAAACGATAATTTATTGTGACATATTCACTAGACCACAGCAACTTTAAAAAGTTAAAAACCATGATTGGTCAATCAAAGTATCTGGCATATTATACAGGGGTGATAGTGAGCACTAAAAAAAAATTAGGTCTTTTGTTTTCGCCTCAACCACGCCCCCCTTGAGTAAAAAAAAGAAAGAGGATTCGCGGGGAAAAAATGGCATCTAACAACATTCCCCCCTTTCGAGTAAGAAAATTGGGAAAAAATAGGGCAAAATAGGGAAGAATAGAAAAAATAAGAGGGAAATCGGGAAAATCAGGATGAAACAGGGAAGAAAAAAAAAATTGGTTAAAAAAAAAAAATTAAAAAAATCTGGATTTTTTTTATTTATTTTGTTTTAAATCGGGAAGAAAAAAAAATAATAAAAAATCGGGAAACCGATTTAAATCGGGTTTTTATCAGGCCTGCATATTATATAGACCTTTTGACTGAATTGGAACAATAAATGGATGTACCAGTATTCAACTTCATTCCAATTTTCTTTTCTCTTCTCTCTACCAGAATGAAACAGTACCTAGATTAGTAGCTGTATTATAAAGCAAGTTTAAACAACTGGCCTACGTTAGATCATTGTGACTTACCACAGATAGAGATCCATCTTCTTTCTTGCTTCAAAGAACAGACATTTGTTGCAATTTCTCATTTCACAGACCTACACCCCATCATTGAAAATAATATTAAGAATTTATTAAAGTGATGACAGCAAGTTCTCTTCAAATAATTTCAAACTTTCACTTAACTGTTTCTTTAATTTTACTATTTTTATCAAAGCAAAATTATGCCCTCAGGATGGACTTCCCTTATAAAGCCCCACTGCACTACTTATAGCTACTTGTGCCCTCTTTACAGCCAGCTATGCCTATTAAAGCAGTGACCGTTGATACCCCATGATGCCCTATTTCTAATATATTAATTGAGAGCTGATTTGATGAGATAACCACCTGCCAGTGACCTTGCAGGGAGGTCTAATCCCTCCATGCCAAACTAGTGCAGAGGAGCTGTAATACCTTCAGAAAAGGCAAAATGATGATCATTCCAGGCCCCGTTTCCTAACAATAACAATTGTGCTCACACCATATAAAATAAAATAAATTCAATAGTTTAAAGAAATTATTTCAACTTGAACAAGCTTTAATAAAGATTGTCCATGTCTTAATATTCTCTTCCTCATTGTATGTTACTTGTCCTTTCCATTGGTTTACATCTAGTGTCTAAACAATTCATTATCAGCTTTGAAATAAATGCTACTGGAGCAAAAGTATACTAACCTCATTGATAAGAAAGAAGTTGTCTTTTCGATCCATTTTCGAATCTGTAGATGAAAAGAAATGAGAAAAAAAATTCAGTAGGTAAAATTAATCCTTTGTTTTTTTTACTTACAACTTTGAAACAGTGGTTCGCTACTGAAGTGACAATGAAGTTAACTTTGATAATTAACAGGATAAAAATTATCAATTCACAGAGTATAAGAGTGATAACAACGATACAAATACATAATGATAATAATATTCTGGGTTAATATATCGCTTTATACATTGGACCTCAGACTCAGCGTTGCCTCCGCACAATGTATGCACATTCTCCACTCCATGGGGAGCATTCATGCCGGGCACCATACCATTGCTCACATTGTTGAGCAGACTACAATCATTGTTCCCATTTTAACACCTAGGTGAGGCAAAAAAAAAACGATGTTGATAAGAAAGGTGCAAAAACATGGTGCAAAAACATGGGTCGGTCGGTCAGAAATAATATTTTTTTAATTTTATTTTTTAAATTTTTATTTTTTTACTCCCTCTTTGGGCTAATATCTCTCAGTTTTGAATGCTCCATTACATTTTTTTTCTAAAAAACTAAAAAGCGGACCATAGATTTCAAGATTTTGGGGTCGGTCGCAAAGGGCAATACAACATCTTTCTTCTTTTTTTGTTTGGGGGGGGGGGGGCCTGATAAATGTCTTGCCAAATGACTGGGATTGAGTCATCTAACCAAAGCAGCCACAATCATCCTGGCCCTGGCATTTACCTGCTCTGGAATGAGGCATCAGAGTGCGGAGATCATTCATGAGATGGCGCCCTCTATAGGATACTCCTCTAGATGCAAAGATAAGCGTCCTTTCTTTGTTTGTCCATCTGGCCTGGAAGCAAGAAAGGGAAAAAAACATGCAATATTATAATACTAGATGTTGGCCCACCCTTTTCAATTTCTTTTTGTTTTCCCTTTGCAACCTTAACAATAAAGTGATCCAAAAGGACTACAAAGCATGCTGAAATGAGTACAAACATGTGTGCCATGCCAAAAGTGCATCAAAATTCAAGCAAGAACAGTGTTAATTTCACAAGGCCATAGTAAGGCAGCAATGTTCTTTTGAGATTGCAAAAAAAGGTTTCCGGGTCTGTGTACTTTTTAACTTTACATGATCAGGATTTTTGGCATGAAAGAAAGCATCTGGAGGCTTTTAAATGAAATTACTAAAAAAAGTAAAAGCAGACTTTTCTTCTTCTTCCATTCCTCCTCCTCCGTTTGTTTTTCTTCATCTTCTCCTTTTTTATTTTCTTATGTTCTACTTCTTCTTTTTTCTTGTTGTTTTTCTTCTTTCTCCTCCTCTGTGTTTCTATTCTCTGTCTTCTTCTTATTCTTAGCCTAGGAAGTTATTAAGTTCTTCTTGGATTGTTAATGTTCTTAATTCCTTCTCCTCTTTCTTCTTTTTCTCCTTTTCATTCCATTCTTCTTATTCTATGCCTCAAGTGAAGTTATCTGCAACATGTCCATGAATTTTGCTCATGATGATATAGGTGATGAATGATGATTGAAGTTCATCTTCACATGATCACAATCATTCACAGAACGAGAACCTCGCGTCGAACAACATTTCACAACAACATCAACACTACAACAGCACCTGCTAATGCATTAGTAATAGTCTAGGCCTACACTTGTAATATTTCTTAATATATGCCAAGCTCTGTCTTCTCATTCACAAGGCATGGTATAATTACGAGTGATTATTGAGTTTCTAGATACAAAATAATGCAAAATACACTGAAGTTCTACAGGTTAACTTTAGCTCACCCCAATTCAGGCGTGTGGGACTGTTTGATTAAAAAACAGCATTAGTAAAAACGATATAACTTCCTGAATACTATCTGGATTAAATGAAATAGCTTACCACTGGCCCAGCTTTGACAGCTTTTTCTGCATTTTGCTCTGTCTTGTGTATCGGGTCATTCCTTTTCCTCTTTTTCTTGCTTTCAACAATTTTTTGAGCGATCTTTCTTTTTCCCATTTTCACGTGCGTGCTGCTTTTCACAACTGACCTTTTAAACATGGATTGCACCCGCGCTTTATATTATGTACCGCGATCTACGCATAATAACGTTAACTCAATGGTGCTTGAGGTCAACAGAGAACATCGCCGCCATATTGGAATGCTCGCCCTCTCCTTCTTTCACCGCCGGACGCGCAATTTTTTTTTACACGCTAGCCTGGCCATTTCTATGATAAACACCATTGAAACGACTAATATTAGTCTAGCAGCCTACATGCGAGGAGCATGATGATAAACATGTACATCGTGCATGACAATCATCAGATAAAGACATAGCTGGCCCTTTTAAATGAGACGGCCATCGCAGCCATTGGGCGATGGAATTCAAAAACTCAATCTATTTTAACTTAATTTAGGAACTTTACATTAATCTTGATCTAAGCTTGAGACACGAACGACCGAATGTTCAGCTAGAGAGCAATCAAGTTAAACTGCGGTAGGCCTAGTGCATGCCTATATGTAGGCTTTACCTCCAGCGCACTTATAAACAAACTTAGACTTCGGATACAGCATGTTTCGTGTAATTTCTTGCCGAAAAGCCTAGGGCAGGGTGTAAAACGGAAACGCGCCCCCCGGACGCGCTCACGGTTTTCCTCCCCGACACTCCTCCTCCTCCGAGTTCTTCAAATAACCGTTTTTATGTTCTTCGATCACGTGATAGACACGTTCATCTATTACAAATATATAGGGCAATGCAGCCTGTTACGAAGATGAACTAAAGGTGGATTATATGTGGAATATCAATGATTTTTGTTCTGGGATGAGGGCATTGCCCCAATTAAGAGTCCTGCCAGACCTGAGAGATCTAATTCAATTATGTTAGCAAACAAAATATGCAAGGATATCCATTCACCGAGAAGAAGAAGAAAAGAAGAAGAAGAAGAAGAAGGAGAAGAAGATAGAGAAGAAGAAGATGGAGAAGAAGAAGAAGAAGAAGAAGAAGGAGAAGAAAAGAAGAAGAAGGAGAAGGATAAAAAGAAGGAGAAGGAGAAGAAGAAGAAGAAGAAGAAGAAAAAGAAAAAGAAGAAGAAAAGAAGAAGAAAAAGAAGAAGAAAAGGAGGAGAAGAAAAGAAGAAGAAGAAGGAGAAGAAGAAGAAGACGAAGAAGAAAAGAAGGAGTAAAAGGAGGAGAAGAAGAAGAGAAGATGGAGAAGGAGAAGTGGAAACAGAAGATCGAAGGGCTAATTTCTCTTTAAAAATACTACAGAGATGCCAACCTTTACTTCTTACAAGTATAATTCAAACAAAATCTATTTTTTCTTCTTCATCATCCTAATGTCCCACTCAAACTCTCACTAAATTGTTATTTCTAACAACTTTTAAAAAATCAAACTGACAAACAGAAAACACCTCCACAACTCAGTTGTAGCAAATATCAATATTTTTTATTTCTTAACTTTAAATTCTTAAATACAAAAGAAATTTTACAGGCAGCCTACATGTTCTGTGTTAGTATACATCACATAAATATGATGAAATATTATGAGCTATAATGGAACATATTTACACGTTCAAGTGTCTATTTGTTTGAGAAACACATATAACTTTGACAGAAAAATGAGGACTTATCTGTCACTGTTGTCATTGTATGATAGGTGGGTCAAATTTCTCTAAATAAATCATAACTCATAGTAGCAGAGATGGGAGAATAAGACTTCTGTCATGAGCTTTTACAGAGCCAAAGCAGTCTGCTATATGTAATTCAATACATTATGCAATGTTCGGGAAATACATAGCTTTGCACATCAACAACTGCTATGCTGCACTCTCTGGGTCATGCCTATTTTATTGTGATGTGTCATTTTGTGTCAAGGCAATTTGCCGTCTCATAACCCTTGAACGATTGGGCAATATGTTATAAAATCTAATAAACTTAATAATACAACTTGGATAAAAGAAGCATTTAGGAGGTAAACTGAAAAGTTATAATACCATATGCAGATTTTGTTGCACTAAAGATCGATACTCATTAAATTTCAAATCAAGTCCACACTAATCAAATCTTTAGAAGAATATTAACACTATTCAAACGAGGAATCTTGGTGACCTTGAAGCAGAGATGGCACCCCCACCTCAATCTTAAAAAATCAAATCAAATGAATTGAAAATTACCACCGTAGAGTGAGACGCCAATTGTCTGTACATATTTCATACATCTTTCTAAAAAACTGTAAAAATATCAATTATAGTTGCAGTAGTTACCTAAAGCATTAACATCAATAAATTCTTAAATATCATATATACATGTAATTATATAAGACAGAATGTATATTGAACAGATATACATAATACAATATGCATCCTATTTCTGTATGGGTGTACAATGTGAATCAATATAAGGAAACCCAAATTCAAGCCCCAACATCTCAAAAACCAAGTAAATCGGCTGAAATATATTTAAATGTGCTGATAGTCAGAAATTGTCATCTTTAATGTGATATGTTGCTCATCAACAATTAATCACGGATGACTGAGCACTGGACGTTTTCAAAAAGCATGCCAAAATCACCCTTGCCCACGTTTGGGCTGACAGGTGTTCAGGGGTTGCTTTTATCATGCATGACTACATTCATCTGGAATAGACTATTCAACCAGACCTTGCGTTGACCACCAATGTCATTCAAAACTTGGCTAGATATGAATTTGTCATGAATCAGGAAATGCTTGATTTTATTGATCAAGGTGTCAAGTCAAAGAAAACAGTGTTAGCTACTAAGCCCGAGTGTCTTTGACTCAATTTTGATGTACTGATTGCGACGATTCAAAGCGATGAATCTGGGTTTCCTTTTTTTGTGACCTACACTGTAGATAGAGAACGGATCAATTAAGTACTAAATTATGTCACCTTTATTAGTTTCTCCTTCACATGGGCACTGTACAAACATACCAGTAGGACTTAGAGCTTAGAGTCCTATCCTGAGGACTGAGTACATTAAAATAGCATTACAATTTACACAGAAGATATCAAGATATAAACTTTGGCTGGCATTATAGAGGACTAATAAATAATATTTCCACTTTTTCACCAATAAAGAAAGTATAAGATAACTGTTGAACAGGAAACATTCTTAAAATTTTAACAGCAGAAGATTTTCAATGCACGAAACCGTCAACAAAAGTTTAGTATTGTGATTTCATTGTTTTGCAGCATGAAACTTTCATGAATGTGGAGCACTCACAACATTTGTGGAAGTTTCTAGCACCTGAAGAGAGATCTTAAAGATAAACTTGAGTTCTGGTAATGCGATTGCATTGTGAAAAAAAAGATGTGGAATGGATCAGAAAAAGTTGACCATGTAGCATGTAAGTATTGGTGTGTGCTGCAAGGTTCTGGAGTCATCAAAATCATAATAAATTTGGCCCAGTCTTGGTAAAGTAACAAGCACTGTACACAGAAAGATGTATATGCGACTACACAAAAAATGTCAGGCTAACTAACCTTGATTTCCTTATCTTTCTATGCTCATTACTCAGCCAGTATACATTTTCTACCAAAATTGTTTGGCAAATGACATGTATTTGTAATCTTGAACATTCAGTGTAAGTTTTGTTTGATTCTGTGAGAATTCATTTTCTTTTTTTACCAGAACTCAAGTTTATCTTTAATGAATGGATTTAGGACACCAGTACAGCATATACCAATCAGAAGATGCCACATTGGTAGCAGATAAAGATCAAAATAACAGATGGTTTGAACTCGATCGTAATAGATGATCTTCAGGTTTTGGTACAAAAACAAAATTAGTTGAATATGTCCTTAATAATCCATTGCTATCTAATAATGCATTATCATTGATGCCTTCCAGTTTTCCTACACCACAAATACACTGCCTTAGAGCTTCCCTTATGATGCAGTACACTGCAGAGGCAAGATAAGCGTTAGGCGCTTCACATTTCTGTATCTACTCGGTGTGTCATCAGTAATTCTACTATTTCGCTTTTCTTTATATGATATATGGTTATGCTCTTATGATTACTTTGTATTTTTATTGTACATGTATATGCACGGCCCAATAAAACAGCCAAACAGCTGAACTGGGCTTTTACAAATAAATGAATCAAATCAAATCAAATAAAATATCTTAGAACACACAGATAAGTGAGTATGAGTAGGAACTTTGTTATATACTATATTCTAACCCCTGACTCATTTTGAAGGTAACAAATATATATAAAAAGAGTACAATCTATCTCATTACATTGAGCTGAATGAAAGGACCAATAGGAGAGAAAAGACCAGGGCCCCATCTTATAAAGAGTTGATATTAATCACAACTTATTTGTGATTGATATCTATTGCAACTATGTACATGAGAAATAGGAGACTACAAAATTGCGATTGATTGGAGGACTTTGATTTGGATCAAACGCAACTCTTTATAAGACGGGGCCTGGATGTTATTGGCAAAGACTTGTTGACATAATCCTTCTCCTGAGGAATTAATGATGCACACCCTTTTCCGATTTATTTTGAATAAAAGAAAGAGTGTCTACATTATTCATGCGTAAAGAATTATGTAAACAGTACCTTTTCAAATATTTGTTATCCCTATTCATCTCATTTGTTTCTATTCACCCTGTTTTCCAGTAATCTTATCACTTGAATAAAAAAGTAATGAATGGATTTACAAAGCAATTTGAAAGCTTTCACTAATACTGGCCACTTAGAAAAAGCAAACAAATACAAAATAAAACTAAACAAAAAACAATTAAATGTTACGTTTCTGTCCGGGGGACTATAAATTATAACAATGTGGTGGTGGTGGTTATTTTACCTGACAGCTAAAAAAGCATAAATGCTTGTTAGTAATGCTTGTTAGTAAGCAACCAGACGGAGGGACCTGGTAATGAGGATTACTGCCTTACCAAAGGGCACTAGCGCATTGACTTGGTTTCGAACCCGGGTCACCGGACTACGAGACCACTGCTCTACCGACTGAGATATCGCGCCTCCCTACGAGAGTCCAGTTGATTCTACAAGACTTGAATTGCTGAGCTTTGGCTGAAATAGATGAGAGCACCGCCTAAATTGACCAACGAGGCGACAATGAAGACAGGAGTCCATCGACCTGAAGCACCAACCATTGCTGCAGTCAAAGGTCCTGCTGCCATGCCAGGCAGGGTTGCCTAGAAGATAGAAGAGAAACGAGTTGTCATGAAGCAAGTATTGTATTATAGGTGAATTGCCATTTGGTCTACAACTAGTCTATTCCCATATGGTCTAATAATCATTTGGTCTAACAGTACAGTAGTATTAAAATGATGCAAATGAGTTCATTATACGATCTATCCACACTCATGCTACAATGCGCATCAATGATATGAAGCCTGACACTGAGGTGCACATAGCCTCAGTGAGAGCAGATAGATTGTATAACTAATAAATGAAGACATAATGTTAGACATATATCATTTGTTTTATGCAACAAAAATTCTAGATCACTATTTGATTTTGAAAGATGGATCACTTGAACATAGTATTACATACATATATACTCACCAAGGTGTTGGAGACAGCGAATGTGATTCCTGCATGATTAGGTGCTACATCGGCATGGTTACTCATGTGCCCTGACGAATTACAGCCACAAAGACCAAGAGATATTGATATGAAACTGCAAAGAACAACAACAACAATATTGTAGCATTAATACTGATGAGGCTCCCATGGGTAAACAAGGCATAATATTATTATCATCATTATATCAGTATTATGCCTTTTAACCATTCAATTAATTTTTAAATGAAGTCTGTTGATATGATCATTGCCTATTGAAGTATTGATAGTGTGATACCGCAAGAACCATTTTACAATGGTCAAAGAGGTTTCTCATTTTTTTTATGAAATAAATAGATGACAGTCACATATCTCCTTTCTACACTTTGAATTTTTGTTCTAGAGTCTTTCACCGATTTCCTACTTTTATCCATGCCATCTAAAGTCCCAAAACAGCTCAGACTGTTTTTTCTGACGAGTCTTATGGACCTATTCCTGATTAAAATTAACACTCTTGACACTGAATGTAACTGTATTAAGTGGACACCATGCCGACTCTCAATTTTCAAAAATACGCATCATTTAACATCAACTTACAGGAGACTATTGGGGCGTTGCAAGAAAGTTGCAATCAATTGCAAATCCCCAAAAGCATAAGTCTTGCAATTAATTGCAAATTTGGAATTGATCGCAGCTCAACTTTCTTGCAAAGCCCCATTAGTATAAATGAGAGATAGAGAGAGAGAGAGGGGGAGAGGGGGGGGGGTAATAAAAGGTAGATCTAGTTAACTTAATTTAATTTTTAAAACTTTATAATTCCAGCAAAATCCTAGGAAATTTAGGAGACTAGTGGAGCGTTGCAAGAAAGTTGAGTTGCAATCGATTGCAAATACCAGTTGCAAATTTTGCAACTTGCAATCAATCGCAACTTTCCTGCAACGCCCCATATGACTTGATCTTGTGCTCTTACCATACAGCTAACACAAGATGATCTACAGAGCGGAAGAGGAATATGAAGAGAGCTGGTCCAAGGAGACCTATGCTTACCATACAGCTAACACAAGATGATCTACAGAGCCAAAGAGGAATATGAAGAGAGCTGGTCCAAGGAGACCTATGCTTGTCATCAGTCTTCTCACTGATAATGTCGTCCAATGCTTCTGAGATATCAGATAATCAGCATAATGACCAGCAGCTGCAGAAAAGGAATGCAGAAAAAAAGATTACATATAATGATATTTCACATTAATCCATTAGCAACAAAAGATTTTGTAAAAATGGCCTATTACTCACTGGAAGATGTTGCAATATAGCTCTCATTTTGACTTCTTATGAACAATATGAAACATGCACTATTTTTCTATGCAGAATCCTACTGTAGACATCGTAAGGATTACGCACGTATAACATTATAACGGTAGACCCAAGAACGGATACTATAGCGCGTTGAAAACAGACAAAAACGAACGGGCGGTTTCGGATGGTTTAGTTGCTATTGGGTTAACATCAAGTATTATGTGAATACCTTTGTATGCTTCATAATGGTATCATACTCTCAAATATTTTTAATTCAATTCAAATTCTCAAGTTTCTAACCATAGTTAAATCGTGGGTAAATCTCTCTGTTTTGTTTTTCTGATTTTTTTTATACTTTCATCATTCAATGTTCCACAAGTATGTTTCCAATGCATTTTCTTATATCAAAGGCATAGATTTAATATTAAAACATATTGTTATAATATTGATTCTATTTTGTATTTGTGAACAACAAAATAATATTACAATATTTCAAGCAAAGTGATTACCACTCTGTCAAGTAAAACATATATGTGTTTACCTTGTGTAAATGTCAAACTGATATAAAAAGGACAATGCAGGTAGTATCTCCAATCTAAATCTTGAGGAAACTTGTCATTTTCGCGTTAGTCTTATTTGGTCTGTAATTGCCAATAATAGTAATGGCCTGTTTTAGCACAATCTTATTATGAAATATTTTAAGTATCTCCCATATTCTATATGAAATAGGAATGTTTCATGAAAGAAAATGATGTTTCAGATATTAACAAAATTTAAACCACTGAAATTTGTATGATTTGCCAAGTATGTTGATCCATGCTTCACATCAGTAACAAACTTTCAATAAACAAAAACACATATAAAAGTGGGAAGTTGATTTACTTACCAACTCCAACTAATGAATTCATGACATAGGGAAAAGCTGTGAAACTGACATCTTGCTTATTAGCTCCTAGATGCCTCTGCAAATAGGTTGGTAACCATGACAACACGATGTAGTTTGACCAGTTCATGGCAAAGTGTGCTATGTAGATGGCCCATAGGGAACGGTGAGAGATGTAACTCGTCCAATAAACACTATTCGTTGTGTCAACCTATAAGTGAACACACATTGAACAAGCAAGTTTAGTCATACGTTACATGCCCAATTCAAAAACACAGGGTTATAAGAAATACTAGCTAGCCTTGGTTGATCCAAGTGGGAGACACATTGGTGGTCTACAAATTCCCAGATTGAATTGGGTTGGAAGACAGAAGAGAGGGACTGTTCAGAAAATATTGAGAAAATCCAACAGTTAGAAAAAAGTTTGATTTCCAAAGTCACCCAAATGACCACCTTTCAGACTAAGCTTTGGGGGAACAAACATTTGGCAACTCTGGGGGTGTTTCACAAAGACTAAGATCGACTTTAAGTTGGACTTAACTATGGCAGCCTTTCATGCCACTAGTTCCTCTAACCATTCCTGTCATTGGTTTCTCAAGGGACGTACAAATCATGGTCACAAATCTACAGAATTTACCTTTTTTGATAGTCCATTATTGAAGGAAAACTTGTTATTTAAAGATCATAAAGAGCAACCAGTGGCATGAATGGCCTGCCATGGTCAAGTCCAACTTAAAGTCAATCTTTGTCTTTGTGAAACATCCCCCTAATGTCATATTCTCAAAACTCACCATTCAATCTTTGGTTGATGAGGGTCTTTGAGGATATACATTAGGAAAGTCAGCTTTCCCTGCAGCCATTTTTAGAGTATTGAACTATTTATTTACCGGTACCAATTTTAGTTTGTATTCGTTTAGAGCTTCCTGGAGCTATGGTTATCACCATTCCCAACAACATCACCATCACCAATGACATCATCCACTACTCTTTAATAGAACTATTGTCAAACCAAAAGCTTTTCCCCTTCAAACTTTCCAGATGTGGCAATTTTCCAGGGAAAAAATATATACGGGGGCTCGGGGCGAAATAGCCCCCAAAATGCCCTAAAGAGCCCCTGAAAGTCTTAAAAGAGCCCCCAAATTTTGCATAGAGTTCAATGCAAAACAAATTAGAGAGTGTTATTTTCATGCAAGAAAGCTTGAAAAGTAGCCCCCGAAATGTTTAAAGTAATTTTTTCCCTGCAATTTTCATGGCAAGAGACTTTTACACGTTGCAAAAATGCAGTGTTTTGTCGGTCATGATACCATTAAACAGCGGAACTTTTGCTGATCGGAACTACAAGCGATATTCAAAATCATTTCATGAGTGCGAAAGTTTTTTGTTTGACATTAGATCCCATACCTGCCAACATCTGAAAATAAGAATTAGGAATTTTTAGCACGGTATGTACCTTCGAAAAAAAGAAATCGCACTTGCAGCTGCAGTGTAACTGGCAATACGCGGTGAATCTGTACCAAAAAGTGAATACAAATTCGCTGCTCGATCATGCAGCCATTCAACACACGCAATACGTGAACTCTCAAATCGCAGCACATGATAAAACAAGCTTAATTTGGCTTTAGCACAACAAACAAACAAAAAATAAAAATCTGAATATTCTGAATTTCAGGTCCTAAAAATCCAGAAAATCCAAATATTCCAGATTATTCAGAAGAGTTGGCAGGTATGTTAGACTGACCTTTGGCATGAGGAGCATCTGTGGATCGTCTTCTGGGGTATCCTTAGGATAGAACATAACCCAGATCAGCACCCAGACCAAACCAATAGCTCCAAACACATAGAACATCATAGACCAAGATAGACGAGGACAGATCTGGGGACCAGATAAAAACAAGAAAAGATGATAAAGATAACATTTGCACCGTTTTATTCTTTTGAACGGAAGCGAATGTCATGGGGAAAGTCGACTCTAGGTAGAATTCACTTGAAAAGTAATCATCTTGATTAATTTGTAAGTTTTCTTGAAGGCTGCTCATGTTCTTGAAAACTACACAAATAAACAGTGTGTTTCAAAGACAAATTTCTTAAAATAGGTTCCAAGTGAAGAAATTATCAATTACTGGAGCTATCAAGAAAATTTGAGCAGAACAATGCATTTTGATAATGATAATATTATAACAGAGTTTTTTGTATAGCTCTCGAACTTGACCTTCCTGGTGCTCAAGTTATCCTCACTCTGATCTGGCACTTTGCCACTTACTTTCATTGTTAAGACCTTCTACATATGTGGCTACTCAGTCCTAGGATTCATGGCAGGGTATCCATTTACACCTGGGTGGAGAGTGGCAAATGTACATTAATATCTTGCAAAATGGCATTAGTGCCAGGCTGAGATTCAAATCATTAACTCTAGGATTGAGAGTCAAGTGAATAAAGACTATGACACGACCCCAATATACAAAGTAAATATACATATCTAGTTATTGTATTCATTTATTTTATTATGGGAGGGGGTGATAGTTCCCCCTTTAAATCATGTGAGTTACTTACGACTGCAGCCACTGTCTGTCCTAGGGAGCCCAAACCCACTAGGTAACCAAATGACTTGGATCTCTCGTCTGTGTGGACGTTGTGTGCAAAGATATGGAAGATTGTCGGCAAGCAGAAACCTTCTGCAAACCCCAGAATCATTCTGGACCCCACTAGAATCTGGAAAAATTAATAATAAACATAATAAATCATCAAACTTTATAAATATAGGTTTCAGATTTAAATTGGTCCAATCATGCCATGTGACCATGCATTATTTCAGGCTTCCACTAACATGCAGTGTCAAGAGTGTTAATTTTAAGATAGGAAACCAGGGGGGTGTTTCACAAAGATTTAAGTCGAACTTAACTCTAAGTTGGACTTAAATATTATGGAGAGCAATTTGTAGCATTATAATGAAATATATTCGAAAGCAAAAAATCAAGTATTTTGTAATTCCACATCAAGAACATGAAATCTCCCATGATAATAGAAAATATGAATGATTTGAATCAACATTTTATGCCTTTTAAAATAACTTTAAATATTTTCAAGGATGCGAATGGCTTTCCATAATTGTTAAGTCCAATTTAGAGATAAGTTCAACTTAGGATCTTTGTGAAACACCCCCCTGGGGGATCAAAATCAGGAAATCATAGATTAGACACCTCATTACCTCATACAGGTTCAAATTGAATAGAATTTGTTACATATCGAAATAGGTTAACATTCAATGCAAGAAGGACTAGAGTCTATTTTTACCAATTTCAATTATCATTGAATATTTTGCTACCTTCGAATCCATACGCTGACATAACTATGTGAGGCTCACATTCTACCTGCTTAATATCCCTATAACAGGCAGCTGATCTCAAACACAGGATGAAAGAGGAAGAAGGGGAGGAGATGAAGGAGAAGATGAGAAGGAGGGGGAGGAGGAGGGGAAGGAGGAGGAGAGGGAGGAGAAGAAGAGGTAGGGGGAGAAGGAGGGGAAAGTAGGAGAAGAACAAGAAGAACAAGAGGTAGAACAAGAAGAAGAACAAGATCAAGAAGAAAAACAGGTGGTAGTAGTAAAAGTAGTTACTAAATATCATCTTGAACTCACAGTGAAAGAGCCTCCAATGACTGGAGTCATAAATGTGGATAAAGACCAGACAGCAACAGCTACTCCCAACGTCATCTTCCCTCCAAACTTTTGGGCAGCCTTTCCTCCTATGATCTGCAAATGCAATCATGGGAGGGGAGGGGGCATCAGAAATAAAAATAAAAATACAATGCCCAAACAATTAAATTTGTTGATTGATACGTTACTACGAAAACAAAAATGAAAATAAGTGGAAGCTTATAAATCACCCATGACGAGGTCAAATATCATATATTACAGCAGTAAGGTCAATGTAGAAGATTGCTATTCTAGCCCAGTTACAAGGTGTACATGGAACTTCCTGCATAGAAGAGCTGCAATTTTTTTTTTAAGTCCAACAATTATTGTACCATGTGAAGTCATCCCTTTTCACTATGAAAGAGCCGATATACATCTGTAGACCTAGGCATTTCAATACTATGTACAAGGTTCCAATATAAAAACATCATTTTTGTTTAAAGGGATCCGGTAACTTTGTCTCAGATTCTGAAACAAAATTCTGGATTTAGCTCATGATGCAATAATAATTATAAACCTTTAGGTCAGTCAGGAACCCCATGACTTTTACAAGCCGATCGCCTATCTGATTATCAAGATATTTATGATTGGAATTATAAATTTTGAAAACCGTTCGCCTGACGGTTTTCATATCACTACAGTCTATTGGGGAAAACAAGTATGGTAAAACCGGTCACTCAAAGATTTTTACTTTTTTGAGGCACTTCTTGATAATTTTGAAGCGCAATTTTTGTAGGGCTTCAATATTACACCATATCACAGACACTGATAACACGTAGGGCCGTGTATCTCAGATTTAACATTGTTAAACGATCCCTTTAAGTACCAGGTAAAAGAATACAGAGTGATGCACTTCAAAGTATTACATAACATACCTGACTACTTATATAACCATAAGCGAATGCACTGAGGATCCATCCTTGGAGTGACATGCTCCATTGATAAACATCAGCCATAGGTACAATGGCAATAGGCATGATCACACGATCAGCAGCATTGATGAAGTTAGCCAGTGAACACAACGCCACAATCCGGAATGATTTGCTCATCTTCATCATGGCATTTGTGGTGGCTTTTTGCTGTCAAATCTATGAAAGATAGTCTCTTTTTTGTGAATGGAAGGAAAACAAAAATGATGGAAAATTAGCGGATTATTTGAAGATGTATTACGCGAAGATGTATCAGCTTCACTTGTACATGTAAATCAGGGCTCCATGCTAACTTTAAAACTAAAGAAGGAGGCTAACTGTGAAATAGCAACTGTGATCTCAAATCCTCACTAAAATCACATGATGATGATCATCATCATAACAGTCGCCAACTTCAGACACACGCGCGCATTCGCACCCCACCATTAGTGGCATTTATATTGTGCAGCGGTTTGCCGTGAAATCTGTGAGAAAGCATAGATCTAGATCTAGATCTATATTTTATAATGTCTTCATTTTTAGGAAAATACTCCAAAAAAGATCATTCTCACATGTTATTTTTCTTGGCGCTCTGCGGGTTGCGGGTTCCCGATCTGCGCCCTGGCGATGCGAAAAATGGATTTTGCTTAATAATAATAAATAGATCTACCCCCAGTTCACAGACTTCTTTTATGGGTTGTCCATCTCTCGAGGATTTATCGCTCATGATTAACGTTTTTCGCATCGCCAAGGCACGGATCGGAAATCAGAAACGTCAGCAAAAACGCAGATGATCCTTATTTTTGCGGACGCATCTGTCTGCGTTTACGAAGATGATCCTCGTTTGTGCGGACGATCCTTTTTATCGGACCAGCGCTCCAGAGTCCAGGCTAGATCTAGACTTCTAGTAGTGTATATCTGGACACACAAGTCCCCATCATGAATTTACAAGTCAAGATGTGACTCTATGTAATTGCTGGTGCTGGTTTTCAATGACGGTGAATGGTTCATCGACATCGCCAATGCAGTGGCGAATATGCGAATACAATCGCGCCTACGGCTACATGTACGCCCTAGCCATAGCCTAGCCCTGGCCTAGCCCTATGCCTAGGAGTGGCTGGCGCGGTGGCGCCTGTTGGTGGGCATGGGGGTGTGACGTGTGTGTGGCTGGGGGTGTTGTTTTAGCTTAAACTTATCTCTATGGTGTGCACACTCAATGACCAGAGGCTATTATGCTGGTATCAAAAATACATTTCAGAAGCTAATTTTAAATATAAAATCGGAGAGATTTGCATATTTACCAGTTTGGCTTTGAGCTTGACTTCGTCGAGTTGAGCGAAATGGAAATTGTAGTGTCGTCAAAAGGTCCAATCGAAAAGGAAAAACAAAATTGAAAATCCATGCAAATCTCATAGTTGACAGAAAACAGCAATATGGACTAAGTTAGGTCTAGTATAAATTTGAATGCTTTTAATAATGACCTTTAATAATGGTCTATACCGGACGAAAGCTGGATAATTGCTCTTTACTGGCTCAAATATATCAGATGCCGAGACTCAAATTTAAATGTGAAGGCTTACGTTAGTTCGACTTGTAATCAGGGCGTCGCCAAAGGGGGGGGGGGGGTGTGGGGGGGTGCGACACCCCCCCCCCCCCACCCGTCAGGATATTGTCGGTAAAATTGCGCTGCCGTCGGGAAAAAAGAGAAAAGGAGGAGGGAAAAAAGAGAGGGAAAGGGACAGAAAAGAAAAAAAAGAAAAGGAAAAGAAAAGAAAGAAAGGAAAAATAGGGAAAAGAAAGGAAAGAAAAGAGAAGAAAGAAAGAGAAAAAAAGAAAAAGAGGGAGGAGAGGAAAGAAAGGAAAAGAAAGAGAAGAAAGAAAAGGGAAAAAAAAAAGGAAAAGAGAAAAGGGAAACAAAAGAAACGGGAGATGAGAGGAGAGAGAGGGGAGGTAAGAGCATGAGAGAGGAGGAGTGGGAGTAAAAGAGAGAAGGGGGTTGTTGGGCGGAGTCGTCTCGTCGAGGGAGCAAGAAAGACACGGGTAAATATGTTGCTATGTCGGGTCAGGTGTGTCGGTATTCTTGCTCGATCCTCGTGTACTATATCAATGCAGAATTTTGAAGTCGGTGAGATGTATATTGTCGGTCGGCCAACCAGTTTTTTTCCCTATGAACTGTGACTTTTTATCCGCTGTGACGACTTCAAGAGTGACTATACAACTACAATACTTGTATTTTCTCGAAGTTTCACTTTCCTATAATATCAGCGAAAGAAATCAAAGGTTTAACATTTTCGGGGAATCTAAATTCAAACAAGGATTAAGAGTCAACTACGGTACGACGAATCGTCTTCCTTTCTCTATATTTTGATGAAACGCCAAAAATTCCGCGCTTCGCGCGGGAGGGGAAAACTTCATTTAGACCAGTCGAGAACGGTACAACGAACCGTCTTCTTTCTCTAATAATTTGATGAAACGTCAAAACTTCCGCGCTTCGCGCGGGAGGGGGACAACTGACAAGGATTAAGAGTCGATGCACGGATCAACGAACTGTCTACTTTCTCTAATAATTAAATGAAACGTCAAAACTTCGCGCAGGAGGGGGAGAACTGAATTCAGATAAGGATTAAGAGTCGAGAACAGTACACCGAATCGTCTTTTTTCTCTTATAATTTAATAAAACGTTAAAACTTCCGCGCTTCGCGCAGGAGGGGGAGAACAGAATTCAAATAAGGATTAAGAGTCGAGAAAAGTACACCGAATCGTCTGCTTTTTCTCATAATTTAATGAAACGTCAAAGCTTCCGCGCTTCGCGCAGGAGGGGGAGAACTGAATTCAGATAAGGATTAAGAGTCGAGAACAGTACACCGAATCGTCTGCTTTTACTCATAATTTAATGAAACGTCAAAGCTTCCGCGCTTCGCGCGGGAAGGGGAAAACTGAATTCAGATAAGGATTAAGAGTCGAGAAAAGTACACCGAATCGTCTGCTTTTTCTCATAATTTAATGAAACGTCAAAGCTTCTGCGCTTCGTGCGGGAGGGGAGAACTGAATTCAAATAAGGATTAAGAGTCGAGAACAGTACACCGAATCGTCTTCTTTTCCTATTAATTTAAGGGAACGTCTAAAGCTTCCGCGCTTCGCGCGGGAGGCCTATCACCCACCCCCCTTTAAGTGATTCGCTTGCTCACTTTACTGCAGCCCCTCCCTAATATAAGATCCTAGCTCCGCGCCTGCATTAAAATATATAGCTATCTAAACTATGATGCTGACTAAGTTGACGAAATAATTCGTATATTTATGTCGTCGAGGAAAATGACCATTTGCGCATACGAATGTCCCAATATCTACAAATTTAACCCTATAAACCTGGGGCCGAAGGCTAAATTGTTTTTCCTATGGACTATCTATAGAGTGGTGAAGTGTGACGTCATAAAAAATCTATTTTTAGAATTTCTCAATTTTTTCTTCATATTCCAAAAGAGCATTAAAAATAATGTCCATAATTATGTCGAAAATCAATTGAATGTGTTGAGTATTGGCTGAGATATGACCATCTGAATAAATATATTTCCTATAGGAACTCAGTGTTATTTGCTCTGGCTCCTAACCAGGAGCCAGAGCAAATAACACCGAGTTCCTATAGGAAATATATTTATTCAGATGGTCATATCTCAGCCAATACTTAACATATTCAATTGATTTTCGACATTTGAACATTATTTTTGCTGCTCTTTCGGAAAATGAAGAATTTTTTTAGAAATTCTAAAAATTGATTTTTATGATGTCACGTACAGCTTCGGTACTCTATAGATAGTCCATAGGAAAAACAATTTAGCCTTCGGCCCCGGGTTTATAGGGTTAAATTTGTAGATATTGGGACATTTAATTTTGTCGGTAATTGGTGGCTAGTTTTGTCGGTAATCGTTGGCCTCTACACCCCCCCCCCCCCCCCCCCACTGAAAAAGGTCTAGCGACGCCCCTGCTTGTAATAGTATGATGATAAACAGTAGGCTATATATAGGGTGATCACACTGCACTGCCTGTGCAAACAGTCTGCCCCGCGAACACACACACACAACAGCAGTCAGTTGGTATAAATAGCAATTTTTGTAAATTTATTTTAAAAAAACTAAACAATATTTTCAAATTTTTATTTCACATAAATGTCAAGCATACCTTTAACTACAATTCTGTGTAGTTTCATTGTTATAGGCATGCGGGAAATATGTTAAATTATTTAATTAGAAAATCGTCTTTTCAGCCATGTGTGACATGGCCCACTGATCGCCCATTTACTTGCATTGTTATTCTGCGTGGTGAAAATGCACCTCAATGTATAAAACTCCCCTACAAAAAATGCAATATCCTCATGTGTTTCACTCATTAAATCAATTTTTTGTCTACACTCAAGGTAGCCACAACTGTACTGGGGTCACCAAACTTGTTGTTACTCTGAAAGTCAGTCCCTGTGGAATGTTATGGCATGTTGAATGGTTTCTCGGAAAATCGTCATAAATCCTAAAAATCTGACATCTTTTAAAAATACAAATATACTGTGATGTAGCTGAAAGTCTGCAGATTCTTATCATTTGATCGATTTTTTTCTGAATATTTGGCGAAACACATGAGGAAAAAGCTGTGACGGTGATCCAAGTAATTTCCATCGCCATATTTCATTGGCATTGCAAAAATATTTGGAATTTAATGTTAATATTTGGTGTAAATATGATCTATAAATATTATGATTTAAAAAATGCCAACAAAATGACCTCATTTGCATATTTGATGAATATTCATGATTTTTTTTTAAATTTCAAATAAAATATATTTCCATACCTGTCTGATATACATAGGTTTCACTGATGTATCATGTTCGGTTTTGATTTGATTACATTATGCGCATATTAATTAGGCGGACTTAGTTATTTTCACAACTTTTTCATATCTGCAGATTCGTAAAAATGGCAAAAATGACTTATTTTGTTGGCTTCTGTTTTCAAAACGGTAATGAATTTTCTTGTTTGTATTTTTTACCACGGATGATATTTTAGTGTCTGATAATTAAATGTATTATTTGTGTCCGAGAAAGGGATGAATTAAGTTGTCAACTTCGTCGAATTTTGCAATTTTTGCCAATTTGACCATTTCTGGCAGGTTTTTCGGTAATTTGGCGATTTAAAAAAAATGGTATAAAATCACAACGCATTGACCGATTTCAATTCAGTTTTTTTTGTTCTTTGAAGCTTTCATGAAGCTTGATCATTTGCAATCATCAAATAACATGTGTTTGTTGTACTTAGTTTGGGTGTGCTATACCTACTATATACCTACTATAATTTATGCAAGCCAGAATCCGATGACCGGGGGTTATAATTAATGTAAAGCGCTTAGAAACTCGGACATTCCCGACGTATTAAGCGCTATATAAGCAATAATATTATTATTAATATTATTATTAATATTATTATACCTTATCAAAATGAACACAATTTTGTTCATTCGTTGGTTTGAAAAAGTGTAAAATCAAATTTCACGTCTGTGCCGCATTCTTATTTTCATTTGCACAATTTTAAGGTGAAATTCACTACCCTTTTTTGCACGTTCTTATGAAAGCTCACCTTTACATTAATTTAGGTAAATATAGTTTTAATTGTTTTTCTTAAATCTCTCTAGGGCACTCATTCTTTATCTTTACATTGTAATACTTAAACATGCAACATAGGTCGCTCTATGGAATGCGATATATCACATAACATTAATACATTATCACCCGATCGTTGTATTATACCAATTAGAAAGGGAGAAGAAAAAAATAATTCTGGAACTGATTTCACTTTGGGGAAGAAAACAACTAATATAGCTGATCTAAAATCAAAACAAATTTTTGTACAATTAATAAAGAAAGATGATTTTAAACCTTTGGTTTTTGAGAGAATTGGAAGGAACTATGGTTTTTCCTGTAAGGAAATAGAAAACATCTTTTTAAGACTAAGACAGTGTACACTTAACAGTCGATTAAGAGAGTTTCAGTTCAAACTTATACATAATATATTATATACAAACCATCACCTCTTCCGTTTTGGTCTTGTCTCGACTAAGTTATGCTCATTTTGCGAAAAAGATGAAGAAACATATAAACATTTATTTTATACTTGTGAATTTGCACAATCAGTGTGGGGAATGTGCACGAGATTTTTAGACTTTGAAATACATAACTGTAGTTTGGAGGAAATTTTGTATGGGAAAGAGGAGAGAAATAAAGGAAAATATCAATTAATGAATCATGTTTTAATTCTTGTTAAATATCTGATTTATAGAAATAGAGAACTTAAAAAACCACCCTCTTTTAATGAAATAAAGAATAGTATAATAGGGGATAAAGTAGAAGAAAGGAAATTGGCAGCAATGAGGGGAACTCTCACTATTCATTTTTCTAAATGGGAAAACCTGAGTATTAGACAAACAATTGGAACCCAGAGCCAGTCGTCCACCGGTTAAGAGGGGGGGGGGGGGAGGGGGATAAGGGAGAGGTCGGGTAGGGTAGGGTTAACAAAAAGAGAAAACTTTTCTCTCAGGACAACAGTATAAAAGAAGTATAAGTTGCTACATTGTTAAAACAAAAAAATTGGATTATACAACTGCATATGTTTTCTTTGAAAATGTGAATTTTTGTGTCGAATATGATGTATAGAAACTAACTATGTAAGTTTCCTTTGAAGCCGTTTGTAAGACAAAAATTTATACTGATTTATAATGTCATCACATTTGCAGTGAGCGTTACATATGATGTTTGTAATTTGTACTATGTTATAATTTGTTTCAAGAGAGAAAAGAATAAAAACTGACCATAAAAAAAAAAAAAAATTACCTAATTGGTAATATCGATATTGCCAATATCGATTATGAAGAAAAAAAAAAAAAAATAGGAATTAGGATTTCACCTCCATCATTATGCACAAGCATCAGTCGGTACTATCATGGACCTATTACGGACCTATTACCTATTCGTAATAGGTCCATGGTATAGTCTCTCACTCACTTTCTGGACTCTTTTCTCCCCTTTTCTCTCAATAACACAGCTCGAAATCTCTCGATTTAGTTAGTTATTTACTGACACCAGAAAAACACTTTTACAATAAACAACAACATCAAACGTACTAGTATTATAACATATTTTTCGTTATCATTAATGCAGTATCAGTTGTACGTTTCATGACGAACATAATTATAGCACAACATAATTTAGTGCCTTAAAAATTAAGTTATAACTTAAGGCAGATAACAACATATGTTTCAAGTCAGGATATACATGTATAATAGTATCCTTGTCAAGTGAGGAAAGAAATTATTATCCAGCTTTGTCAAGCCAGATAGAAATCACCGATACAAAACGATTAGTTTTAATGGGTTGTTGTTTATATTACTCTCTAATTCTCCCCTATTTTTCAAACTGTGCTCAGGCTTATTTGGCGCAATACATATCAATCCAATATAAATCAACTTCTTACTCAACACAAGAAGATGATAAGAATCGTCTGCAATTTGCTATAGCTGGAACTTACACTAACTCTTTATTTCAAGAATTTAGGCTCTTACATTGTGAAGATAATGTGTGTAAGTTTGTATTATCGTGTCCCCGAACAATTTTGTAAGGTTTGATTTTAATCTTGATAAACATAAATATTCCATATAAGAAACATTTATATTCCCATACATAGAGCAGTCCAAATATTCGCTTTCCTGGTCCAAAACTCTGGAACAAATTTAAATTATTCTATTGAAATATGCCCTTTACTCTCTACATTCACTCACACTATAAAGAAAATAATTTGTGTACGCGATACGATTCGTAGCACATAATACTGTTACATTCGGTGTATTTATGTTTATATATGTATTTTTGTGTGTAAGCGTGTATGTATTTATATATACCAATATATTATGTGTGCTATATCATGTGTGCTACATATTCAACCTTTTCCAGTTACTACCAACAGCTTCTTTGCCAAGGCAATCGCATGGACATAGTCGATTAACTTTGGTAACTTCGATCAACTTTGGAAAAGAAAAGACTCATAATTCTGTATAATGTTGAGAAATATGAAAATTAAAATTTCAAAGATTTCTCATTTCATTATGAAAAGAATGCTTGTTTTTGGTGTAGGAAATATCTGTGTCGTACGGAAATATTTTCATATTAGGTATATTTGTTCAATAGGCTATTTTCGTATAACCAGGAAGCTGTAATGAATGGAGATCCCGTCCAAGAGGCCCATTGAAGCCATGCGTGGCACCGCGCGTCTTTTGTTTCCCCTACCGTAATCCCCTTAATTCCCCTCCGAAACCGTACAGCTCCCTAGTAGCACTAAGTCCTCCCTTTCCACACACAGCCCAGCCCAGCGAGCACGGCGGCTTTTGCTTTGCCGGCCCGTACTTTGGGTGAATAGTGGTGATAACTTGACAACTTCTAGCCCTCAATCACTAAATGCGCAAACATATAATACAATTTCATTTAGTTTTTTAGGAAGATAAACCTTTGGACTACCTTCCTAGCTATTTACAAATTGCGGAAATTTTCGGAAAATGTCAATAATCAGATGAGAAAAATCATGATGATGAAAACTTTCATTCGCTCTAACTCGCGATTTCTTCGGTCGATTTCGCTGGTTGAAATGGGCATGTCTTCAGTAGAGCTATCCGAGAACGGAAAAAGCATTTGATGACTAATAAAAAATTGCATTGGTCATAATGTTGTGAATTCTGTATTTGATATGTTATAGCTAAATACATCTTCACTGAACATGACTTAATTTGTCGGTGCCACGCATGGCTTCAAAGCTCGATGCTTGCATATTTTTGCAAAAGAGTGAATAGAGAACTTAGGGAAGCAGATGGCGTTGCGTAACATTTCGTACTATTTGGAATGCCAGAGAGGGACTGTGCATTGATATGGACAGCTGTTGATGGAAATGATGGCTGGAGAGGGTTACATTTTTTTTTGTTAAGCCAGGTTAATCTTGAATATCTTTCCCTCGGAAAATTCTTTCGAGACGGTATCTCCATTCATAACAGCTTCCTGGTATAACCATATTTAATACATTTCTTTGTGAAGTGCCTCAATACCAATTATTTCATGCACCTGATAAGAATAATAGTATTTCTATAGTCAGAATGCAACTGCATATATTAAGTGTTGCTAGGTAGGTCAAGCCATAATGTTTCTCCAACCTGGCAACAACTAATGTATACAGTTCGGATTCTGTCTATTGAAATACTATTATTCTTATCAGGTGAATAAAATAACTTGTATTGAGGCACTTCACAAAGACTTATGCATTAAATGTGATTACATTACGAAAATGGCCTATTACATACATTGTGAGAATGACAAATAACGAATTATGTTGATGTTCAGTGTTCGTTTATCAAATGATAATCAGCTTTGTTATAATTGTGTTCAGTTTAAATAAGGTAAGACTATGGAGAATTTCTTGCGTCTATGTTATGTACGAAATAAATTGGAGTTTGAGAAATAAAGGAAATTAATGCCACCAACAAAAAATAGATTATTTCCCAAACGTACGCCTATAAGAAAGATACATGTCATTCAAAGTCGAACTGTAAGTCGGTGTCAGCCATTTTCTCCTTATAGACGCGATTGAACTCTTCGTTCTCGCTCACCGTGAATCGTTTCTTCCAGCTCGCGATTACACCTGGAAAATGAAGAAAGGAGTGAGGGCTTTATTCAGACAAGCTAAAAACCCACAACATCAACAAAACATTAGCTGAGCAGCATCGTATTTCAATGAACACAGTTTATATTAAACAAACTTTATTGGACAGACAACTGAGACAAGATAATATCAGTTATTGAATCAAGTCTTGCAAGCATCTTATTCTTGTGGCGTTTTCTACGCCTAAAATCGTATCTCCAAGAAACAGGAGTAAAAGCAAAGTACGAGAAATTAAGATGAACGATCAAAATAATCATTTGAGATGCAAAAGCTTATGATTGTGTGGACGAAAAATGATTGTCAAGCAGTGAAATATCGTGGTATTCAATTGGTATATAATAAAATGTATGGAGAGTGAAAGGCTAATAGACTAACGGAGATATTAAAATAATATTAGATTGAAAGTTGGTTTCAATTCTAACTATTTTTGTTTATGGGTTAAAAAAACAAGCTTCTAATCCCGTTTTTTCTCCATGGTTTATCATAATTTATTATCATCTCCTATGTTTCTACCCCTCTCTCTCTCTATATCTCTCTCTATCTATCTCTGTCAATATCTCTCTCTCTCTCTCTCTCTTTCTTTCTCTCTCTGCTTAACCCCACCCTTTAAATCAACCTCCTCGTATCATTACCTTTGTTCATATAGGAATGAGTCCCGACAGCTTTGACGAGTTCTGCTTTGCCCTCTGCTTCTACTTTATCATAAGACTTCTTCATTCCTTTGAATGAACTATACTCGATGATCTTCTCTAAGGTGGCTTCCGATAGAGGGCGCTCGAGGAATCTGGAAATAGTTAGTATGGCATCCTTTGGGTCCTTTAAAACGAAAAGTGTAGAAGATATCAATGTTAAAAGTAGCGAGATACAAACTGTTTTAAACTGCTCTGAACTTTCCTCATCGGTTATGGAGAATGAGGAAAGTCGTCATGAAGGTTCATTTCCACCTGCAATAAATGTATTCACCCAACGAACAATTACTTTGACTGTCCACGGCTAGCTTCGGACATAGAGATGAACTTTAGCTTGATTCATTTCAGATAAGTTCACTATAATTTGAGGACGAAACTTTAAAATGTCTCACACATTTATATTTCGATACAGAAAGAGTATTAATGAGAAAATGTTCAACAAACTTTAATCCAAATTCGCTTTTCGTTCAGCGAAAATTGCGGTATCATAGGCCTGCGTTTAAAACAAACTAGACAGTATTATACATCATTGGAGGAATAAAACCACCATACCTTTTTCATGTCTTCATATTTGATGAAGAGTCTGTTTTCTTGATGACGTAGATTCCAAGATGTCTTCACGTGATCAAACCATGACCCATAATTCCTCGCTGCAACAGTAGTAAAGATTAAAAAAAAGAAATAAATCAACACAAAGCACGAAAGTAACTACTTTTTAAAAAAAAAACGACCGAAGGCAATTTCAATATCCTTGTTGAAACGCGCAAACATTATGAAGTATTGCGTAATCCGAATATGATTTCTATTGGATGTACAATAGGGTATTCAACTTTTCCTTGAGTTGATTTTTCAAAAATAGTTGCGATCGTGTTACAAAATAAAAATAATGACATTGCATGTTCAAAATATTTGAGATCCGTTGACATAATGTATGACTTCCATTTCACTAAAGAGTAAATTGCTCTCAGCTATAGAGGCGGCGAGGTCTTGAGTCTTGTCATGGCCGGGCAGATTTTATCTATTTACAAAGAGTTATAGACAATCAAGGTTCAGTGACCGGGGTAATAATATACAATATTGACTGTTCATGAGGATGATGGTGGAATTTATCACTCCCAAGGTGGTGTTCATACCAGCCCCTTTCGGGGGTGATAGAAGGGCCGGTATGAACACCACCTTGGGAGTGATAATTCCCACCATCATCCTCATGAGCAGTCAATATTTATATACTGTATAACGCGCTTAGAAACATAGTATTACGTGCTATGTGACTATTATTATTGTCATAATTTCAAGAAAGCTTACTCCCATCCATGAATTCTTTGAGGGCGCCCTGCCATCGAATGAAATCACCCATCTCATTATTTCCTACGAATCGATCGAGAGATGTAATCACATCTTTAGGGTTCCGGGCAACATAGATCACCTGTAGGAAACACAGAAAAGGATCATCAAGAATTATCCTGGTCCAGTAATACTGATCGTCCTTTAAAATATTTCAGAATGAGCGGATATAACATATGGGAACAGAAAAACAGAAACAAAAAGGAGAAAGAAAAACAAGAGACCTGGTATAACGATTTCTTATAAAGAATACATTTTCTTTCTTCATTGGTATACGCACAAGACTAGTGAGTGACAGTAGTTTGGGAAGCCTTTACACAATTAGTGATAGTACAAAAACAGCAACAAAAATAACGGTAACAACAGTTTGAACGAGTTCACTACCATCCTTTTACAGGTGCAGGGGTGATAGTGAGCACTAAAAAAAAAATGTTTTTTGTTTTCCCCTCAACCACGCCCCCCTTGAGTAAAAAAAAGAGAAGAGGATTTGCGGGGGAAAATGGCATCTAACAACATTCCCCCCTTTCGAGTAAGAAAATTGGGAAAAAAATAGAGCAAAATAGGGAAGATTAGAGAAAATAACGGGGAAATCGGTAAAATCAGGATACAAGAGGGAAGAAGAATTTTTTTTTTCTTCTTTTTTTTCTTTTTTTTTTCAAATCGGGAAGAAAAAAAAACATCGGGAAAAAATCGGGAAAAATCAAGAACAAAAAATCGGGAAACCTATTTAAATCGGGTTTTTATCAGGCCTGAGGTGCTTCGACTTTGTGACAATAATTTATTTTTCCTAATTGCCAATTCAAAAAAGAGTTCAACGATATGATTATATTTAACAGTGATAGATTTGGAGGGGGCACAACTTTTAAGGAATTTGTGACCCTTCCATTTTGTTTACGCTTAAAGCACCTGAAATTTAGTTTGTTTATTCATTTTTGCTTGTACGTTTTTCGAAATTGTGCCCCATTCTATATCAAAAATCTTTTTTCACCACATTATGTTCATGGTCATTGAATAAGTGATTCTGAGCCTACTTTAGTTTGATGGTAATCAATATGAATGGTTTATACATTGATGCTTAATACTTACTTTAGCTTTCTTGTTATCAATGCCTGGTGGAAGATATTTAACAGGTAGATGTGTCTGTATAATACGAGGTGATGGCGCTCTTTCTATAATCTTATAGAAGGGTAGATGTCGTGTCTTTCCCTCGTCGTAAGAATCTTTCTCGCCGTAGATCATCTCGATGTTGCCTTGAGTGGTCGTACGGTCGATCGTATCAGGATTACCATTGTTCAATATAAGATGAACGATCTCTGATGCCCAATGGGTTCCTGTGTGTATATTTATCCACATTAGAAAACTTGAGACTTATATACCACATAATGTGTACAGGCTATTAAATGCAAGAAATAGACTGACTGAACTCTGCTTGGAAACACACACACACAAAACAATAATAATAATGACAATGATAATGGTAAAGATGATGATGATGATGATGATGATGGTGGTGATGGTGATGATGATGATGATGATGATGGTGGTGATGGTGATAATGGTGATGATGATGGTGGTGATGGTGATGATGATGGTGATGATGGTGATGATGGTGATGATGATGATGATGATGGTGGTGATGATGGTGATGATGATGGTGGTGATGGTGATGATGGTGATGATGATGATGATGGTGGTGGTGATGATGGTGATGATGATGGTGGTGATGGTGATGATTATGGTGGTGATGGTGATGATGATGGTGATGATGGTGATGATGATGATGATGATGGTGGTGATGGTGATGATGGTGATGATGATGATGGAGGTGGAGATAATGATAATGATGTTGATAATAATAATAGTAATTTATTTTAAAAAAGGGGAGAAAGGAAAAAGAAGAAAAAGAATAAGAAGAAGAAGGAGAAAGAGAAGAAGAGAATAATGATGATGACAATTAATAACATTTGATGAGTTGGTCGAGTCAGACATGGCGAGTCGATCATTGTCATTCATAATATATGCGTTTGTTTTCTGTAATCGCACACTTTTATTTATGTCTGTACATGCTTTTAGAAATCAATTATTTTTACTCACCTGACTTTGAGTAGGTATTAATCCAGATATCCTCCTCCCTGACATCGAATGTCTTCAAAGCCTCGATGCTAGAGGGGATGACCATGGCACTAAATTTCACTCCGTCGTAGAAAACACTGCCGTGTACTGAATGATCTATCCAATCATCACCACTAAAAGATATTAGATCCATGGCCATACTTTCTCAGATCTCTTGATCCTTATATACTATTAATTTCAAATAAGAGTTCGTCTTTTTCCTTCCTTAGTTCTTATTTCGTTCTAATGTATGTCGTTTCCTATTACAGACACATGTATATTTCATACTAGCATTCCGTTGGTAGGCGAAACAGCCTGAAATAAGATTAAAAAGCAGATAAGCACAATATTATAAGATTTGATCGCAAACATAAGTGTTCCCATTTGGGTATTGTTTATAATCTTCCTATAATATATACTTTGTTTACAAGAAACGGGTTTTGAGCTATACAATGATGACAAAGCGTAAACATGCCTGTACTCTGCATGTACCATGTTCACAAGAAGTTAGACGAATCCATTTCGTATTTTCAAGTACAGTAATCTACACCAGTTCAAAATTATTATCTATTTATTATTATTGTATAATATATACAAAAAACACTAACACATATATATGAAAATATATCTCACCTACAACGAAAAAATAATACAATTCGAATTTTATGACTGCAATTGGTCTCTTATTTTTATTAAATAAACCATGTGAAAATTAAAAATTAAAAAACAAGTGGTCGCCCAATTTGGATCAACAGTGAAAATAAATGAATAGTAATAGTATTAATAATGTTCAACGCCAAGTTTAAATAGCGCTGTTCCTTAGAGCCTGAAAGAAAGAAATGACAAAAATGTAGAGGAAAGAGAAACGGAGAAAAAATAAACAAACAAGCACGTTAAAAAAATTGCTTCTACGTTTGCCTAATAAATAAGATTTTAAAAATAATTTAAAGAACAAAAATTGGTTTCATTTCAATTCAATTCAGAACTTTATTTTAGACTCAGCTGCACAAGGCAGATTAAGGTCCATAAAACATAATTATGTTACATACATATGCCTATACAGGGAAAAGAGCGGAGTATAAACATGATGAGTATATAACAACAAATCTTACAAAGAGTATAACAAACTAAACTATACTAGGTATATAGTATACAATCTAAACTGTAACATAATTATAGTCTGTATAATTATGTAACATTGATAAAAAAAAATATATAGCTGTAACTGTTTCATTTTAGAACCGGTGTTTTCCTTCTACAATCACCCACAGCCAGCTGCCAGTACCATATCGGCAGGCACATTCACTGAATCATTATGAATGTCCAAAAAGATTATTACTGTAAATAAAACAAAGAAAGAAGACAAAGACACAGTGATATTACCTTGGTAAGTCTTGTAGTGATCTGATGAACCTATACTGATTTCAAACATGCACTGTATATACAAAAGGCATGTAGGTATATACTTGTACAAATTATGCTCGGTAGTATACCATTATACGTACTAGCTGTACGTCCCGGCTTTGCACTTTGAACCTATAATACTAGTCATCGGATATCGAGCTATATATGCACTGAGTTTGACCTCAAAAAATTTCACTGAAAAGTTATTAAGGGCACACGAATAAATACACAGGTTCGAATGGTGTACCACGGAATAGAAAACCAAGGGGCGTTATCATGGTTATATACTATACAGTGCGTCCCAGAAAAAACGAAACCGAGAAGTATCGATGTTTTATCATAACTTAATCACAACCATAATTGATGAATGATACATATTTGGAAAGCTTAGAGTCTCCTCTTTCAGTTGATGCTACTCACATGATGCATATTTCATGCATGAGTGATTAAAAGCAATTTGAAGGAAGGAAACCAAAAAGACATTTTGCGGGCGGTATCTGAATTTCGAAGAAAAATTCACATTTCTAGAAAGTTGAGTTTCTGCCCTTTCATATGACACCTCAATCAGGAAAAATGAGCGAGGAATAACAAAGTTCTGTTTGTTTAAAGTAGTGCTTGCATTTCCATAATTTTATTAAACGAATTCGTTTTCACTGGCTGCCTGCTGTATCAATAAACGAAATTAACAAAAGACTTAACTCCGTTTCGTTGACAATCAGCCGTAGACGAGAGTCTTCATGCATGGCTGATTGTCAACGAAACGGATTAAGTTATGATAAAACATCGATACTTCTCGGTTTCGTTTTTTCTGGGACGCACTGTATAGTATATAACCATGATAACGCCCCTTGGTTTTCTATTCCGTGGTACACCATTCGTTTTTTCTGGGACGCACTGTACAGGCAGTCAAACAAACTCTGCAAGTTCCAGTGAACCTAAATTCTCAGTTCCGACTTTCGAATCTCACTTCCTGGTTACATTTTGTTTCGGTAGCAGTCAATCTAGAGTAAATCTTTGTGACCACATTGAGCAGATTCTGAGGAGAACTGAAAGAAATTTAGTTTGAGATCATCAGTGTAACACTAGGACCCTATATAATAGCATGAAGTCTAGGTAACCTCAACCCTTCAAGAATAGATGTATACATGTATGCTGAAAGATGAGATTTATTCACCTGCCTATTGATGTACAACATTCCTTACGAAAATGTACAAGAGATAATTATAAAAAATCAAGATGTTCTTGGCATGATGTAATGCCTTTTAATGTGACGTACTAGGCGAACGTTTACATGTAATGTACCAATAGTGGGAAATACTTTTTAGTTCAATAACAAAACCTTTACTTTTCAATGTGGGAAAATCATAGCTTAGAAGGTAAAAATTATATTTGGTGAAAAACAGGAAAATAATTTATTTTAAAATACTAGAATAAAGCAGTTGACAAACCAATTTATACGAAACCTTCACCTCAGCAACTTCTTTATGCAAATTACATTCTAACAACTAAAGTTCAAAAGATAATAGCAGGTGAATGGAATATGCCAACTCACTCACGTGGGAGGGTAGTATCCTTAAAATTCGCATGGTACGTCACGTTAGAAAATGTCGATGCCCATGTCGTACTGAAAAACTGTATATTACTGTATATTACGCTAAGAATATCTTGCTTAACCTCTCTCATGCACGTTGGTGTGAAATCTTGTAGATGAATGGACTAAAATACAATAAACCTGTTAGAATGAATCAAGTTATTTCTTGGGGTGAGGTCTCCTTTCATTCAGTGAATCTATGATGCATCCACACGCAAATGCCTATTTCGCAAGCACACCCCCCCCCCCCCCCCCCCTCCCTCCAAAAAAAGTGAGAGATTTTTTACCAGCCCCTCCAAAATTAACAAAAATGGCGGTCCATAGCAGAGTAGTGTAGTTATGCCTACCCCCCCCCCCCCCCCATCCCTCTAGCCCCTCCCCTCTCTTTATCTCTCTCTCTCTCTCTATCTACATCTCACCTCTCTCTCTCTCTCTCTCTGTCTCCCTCGTTCTCTCCTTCTCTTTCTCTCTATCCATCTTTCTCTCCATCTCTAACTACCTCCCTCCTCTCTATACAATATTATATCTCCATCTCTCCCTCTTTTTGTTTTTATTAAGCATTCATTTAGTCCCCCCTATCTCTCTCTCTCTCTTTTATTTTCTCTCTCTTTCTCTCTCTCTTTCTCTCTCTCTCTCTCTCTCTCGCTCGCCCGCTCTCTCTCTCCATCTCCCTACCAAAAGCAAGAAAACTGAAATGGGGGTCGTGTTTAATTGCACGTACTTCTTTTCTTTGTTTTTTTCTTTCTCATTCACAAAAGCTAATGTCATGTATCAAGATAATCCAGAAACTAAACAAAATTTGCACATAATGTATTTGTAGACCATGCAGCTTTTAGGCGTGAAATCATTGGTACCCTAGCTATTAACGGCACGAATCAAAGAGGACAAAATCACAAATATGATGATGAATATGAATAATACCATCGATCACAGCGTTCAAATTCAAATTTGTTCCACATTTTACAACAAAATATAGACAGACTTATAAAATGAAAATTATATATATATTTATATATACATGTAGTATAAGCACGTATCAATGATGCTCAATTCATATGATAGATTAATTAGAAAGTGATGAACCTATTGATAAGCAGTGCTTGTATAGTATAGGTTCCTGATAAAAAGAGACATTGTAGATGAAAAACCGTGGCAGTAGAGAAAGACGTAATTTAGAGGGGGGGGGCATTTAAACATAATGGAATACTAAGAAAATTTGTGTACCAATCCTTAGCACCAATACCCAGAGTCACGTTGTGAAAATGTGCAGTCACTCGAGCAATTCAGTAAGCAAAGCACCATTGAACGAAACATCATTATTAGTGTATCTATGCAGTAATTAACTAAAGAATATAATAACATGAAATGTCAAGCTTTATATGATTACTTGGAGAAAACCACACAAATAAATATTACACAGTTTCCCGAGTGAAATGATAATTTGAAGAGTCCAGAAATGGACCATGTAGCCTACAACAGACCGTCCATGAAAAGAGAACGCGAATTAGATTATACCCTGAGAAAATTACGTAGCAACATGCAATTCGTCCATACGCATTCAATAGGTTTATAGAAACAAAGTAATTTGTTTTTATTCATTAATAACCGGAACATGCATCATTAATTAAGATTAGCATTTGGGAAAAAAAGGTAATAAGGTCTGTGGAGGGCAAACACTATATTACATTAGACATAAGAATTTAAAAGGTAAACTCGAAGTTTGCGTTTAAGGAATTTAACGTTGGTGCTTCATTAACCTCTGAATCCAAATCATTCCAAAAAGAGGGTCCGGTACAAATGATTGTTTTCAGGACAAACACTATCCGGATTGGGGAGAAATTAAAATTGTCCCCTTCTCTTGTGGAATAAGAGTGAATTACGCTGTTTATAGCGAACATGGGAGGGAATATATTGGGCAAATTATCTTTTCTTAGCTGATACATGAAACTCCCGAGGAAAGGGTGTACTATAAATCAGATACTTTCAGAATACGATTTGCAAGAAATAAAACGTTAATGTGTGTCTGAAAATCAGCCAGATTTATTAATCTTATTGCTCTCTTTTGGATCATGTAAATCGAATCGATTTTAGTTTTGAACAATTTCCCCACGTTAGCGCCCCGTCATTTAAATATGGTATTAACAGAGTTGAATATAATATTCTAAAGACATGAGATGGAAAATAAGATTTCAACTTATCGATTACAAGTTCCTAGACAGCATTTTAGCATACATATTTAATTTGAGTATTCCATGATAGTTTACAGTCAATATCCAATTCTACTACTTCGAAGTTGAGCTTTTTCACCAGAGTCTGAGGTAGAATAGGTACCATGCGTATGAATAATGATAAAAATGGGAGATTATCTTTTGTTGCCAAAAGGCCTACTCAAAATCGAATTGTAAGTCGGTGTCAGCCATTTTCTCTTTATAGACGCGGTCGAACTCTTCGTTCTCGCTCACCGTGAATCGGGTCTTCCATCTCGCGATTACACCTGGGAAACACACAGAAATAGATATGTAAAACAAAAATATCACATCAGCAAAATATTGATGAAATAAACCACTTTGTACCTCTACACTTTGTACAGCTACGAGTATGTAACATGTTTCGATTTCAAACGACTTTATTTTTCTACCATACCACCCCCCCCCCCCCCACCCCCCTCACCTTTCTCTCTCTCTCTCTCTCTCTCTCTCTCTCTCTCTCTCTCTCTCTCTCTCTCTCTCTCTCGATTTCTCTTTCTCCCCTCTCTCTTTCCCTTTCTCGCTCTTTCTCAAATTGCCCTATATCACACTTTCATCATCTGAATAAACGCAAAGGCCCACCTTTATTCATAAAGGAGTATGTCCCCATAGCTTTGACGAGTTCTACCTTCCCCTCTTCCTCGACCTTCCTATAAGTCTTCTTCATTTCATTGAACGAACTGTGTTTTACGATCTTCTCTACGGTATCCTCCGACAGAGGGCGCCCAAGAAATTTGGCAATAGATTCGATGGCGTCCCTTGGGCTCTGTCCAAGTAAATAATGACCAAAAACAAATATATTTGGGTATAAATGATCATTTTGAGAAAGGATATTGATCTTTAATAAATGCAATGCTTCCTGGGAGAAATTTCAATAGTTTGAACATATTTGTGGCTTACACCCAGTAAATAAGATCGATTGATCGATCTGTAATTGAAAAACAAGTCAGAAAAAATCTTGGAACCAGCGGGATTTGAACCTGCCATCTACTGCTTGCCGGGCAATCGATCTTATTTACAGGGTGTAAGCCACAAATGTGTTCAAACTATTGATATTGATCTTGTTGCATCATAAAAGAGGGATGATATTAAGCAGGGGTATGAGTATCTTGCAAATCTCTATTTTCAACATGCTCTTTGCAGTCTAATAAGTCTTCTTGGTAATTGATGTTAATTTCATTTGGTCTTCACGTAATCATACTAACGAGTACATTTATGGAGGATGAAATTGCTCTACAACTTTAAAACTATGTATATCAACGTAGTATAATATAGAAATCTACTGTTTTCAACACTGTTTATTATAGACTGATTATTTAATTACCTTTTTCATGTCTTCATATTTGATGAAGAGTCTGTTTTCTTGATTACGTAGATTCCACGATCTCTTCACGTGATCAAACCATGACCCATAATTCCTTGCTGCAACAGAGATATTGAAGAGAAAATAAACAATCGCAAAGGCTTTCGAGAAATCAACTGAAGGGGCAATTTCAATAGACTTTGTTTAATTTATGGAAATCCTATTCGGACAATCCAATTTATCAATGTAGTGTTTACACATTTCAGTGGATGGTGACCAATGCAATTGACATTGCCTGAGGCTGATTTCTGAAGTACTTGCAGTCGTGTAACAAAAAAAACACCTAAACATTAATTTATTCAATTGAAATTCTTTATGAATGGCCTATTCATTTTGACTATTTAATTTCACTATAGGCGCTATTAAGTTCGTGTCAAATATTGTATTGTTTTTCATTGCGTGATTTGAAACCGACCATCATCATACATTTCTAATTTATGCATAATACGATAAACATTTTTCTCCACATTGTGTGCTATGATTTGTTTGTGATGACATTTTCTTTTATTCTTGACGACTTGTCTAACAGTTTTTCTCAAGACTTCCATGAATGCAACAATAGCGTGACCTGCATTCATTATTTTGGACAACTGAAATGCCTTAACGAATTTCATCTGTTTTGCTTAAGGCACGAAGGGAAGAAGCATTAATGAAATTTGATACGTATAATAATGTGACTTGTATAGTCTATTGAACGAGATAATCAAGGTCTCATGATATTATTCTCACAGCACCATTATGATAATGGGATATTACGATGTATGAATACGGCTTACCATGAAATGGTAATGGGATATCGTGGTGGTTGAATATTATGGCCTACCATATAGAGCCTGTCATTATTATTATGTTAGCCTTGTGGAAAGTGATCAAAATACAGAAATGTCATCATATGCCATCGGAGGATGAATCGTTTTATTTGGGGTGTGGTGTGTGTACGTACGTGTGTGTGTGTGTGGGCGTGGGTTTGTGTGTGCGTGTGTGTGTGTGTTTCATACTTCCATCCATGAATTCCTTGAGAGCGCCCTGCCATCTAATGAAATCACCCATCTCAGTATTTCCTACGAAGCGATCGAGAGATGTAATCACATCTTTAGGGTTCCGAGCAACGTAGATCACCTGGATATAACATTGTAAACAAATATGGAGTATAAAATATAATTAAGGGGAGCTATCGCGACTCGCAAGAAGGATATGTTTAAAGACATAAAATCATTATCTATAAAAAAATATATAAAAAAATCATAGGGGAATTCCCTTTAATTACAAAGTCAAGTCCCAATGATTACATCTTTCTATTTCGGCCCAGTATAAGACAGTGAAGAATGTTCATTAAAGATGAAGTTGAGTTCTGGTCATGCGATTGCATTGTGAAAGAAACGGTGTGGAATCGACCAGAAAAGGTTGATCATCTAGCATATAAGTATTGGTGTGTACTGCAAGGTTCTGGAATCATCAAAATGATAAGAAATTGGCCAAGTCTTGGTAAGCTACAAACACTGTATACAGAAAGATGTATATGGGACTACACGAACACGTGGCGTAAAAATCCTACCCCCCGAGTTTTACGATGTTACATGACATATTTCGAATATGAAGGCATTTGAAGAGCCATGCTTTTCAGGGAACATGTCTTATCTGATGTTCTTCCACACTTGCATAATAAGAATGATAACGCTCACAAATTATTTGTCACCTCTTCCCAGAACTCAACCTTCTATACGAATACCTACTCTAATATGGTTTGAGTTTGAGTTTGAGTTTGAAGTTTATTATCCATACAAAAATTACATCAATATAACAATCAAATGTGAATGGTTAACATTGAAAGGATAAATGGGACCACAACATAGCATTTAATGATTGTCGTGTCTGGTACCACTAACACACAAAAGTATCACAGCAATGAATGAGAATGTAATGAATAAATATGAATAACTATTGTATACATGGTAAACAAGATAACTATGGTAAACAAGATTAATCAGCACGGCGTTTTGTAGCTGAAATGATTGGATTTATTTTTGTTGTTTTGAAATGGTTGACTTAAATCAATTTATCGAGCTTCATTTTTTTAAAACTAATAACATCTAAACAAAACAGAAATATTTGATAGATCTTATTCAATCTAAAAAGAAAATACTCAGATAAATAGTTTGCATAACTGTTTCCAGTTTTAATAAACAATACTTCTAAAAAGAGTTTAAGTGATTAATACTTACTTTAGCCTTCTTGTTATCAATGCCGGGTGGAAGATATTTAACAGGTAGATGTGTCTGTATAATACGAGGCGATGGCGCTCTGTCTAAGATCTTATGGAAGGGTAGATGACGTGTCTTTCCCTCATCGTAAGAATCTTTCTCAAAGTAGATCATCTCGATATTGCCTTGAGTGGTCGTACGGTCGATCGTATCAGGATTACCATTGTTCAATATTAGATGAACGATCTCTGATGCCCAGTGAGTTCCTGTGGTTTAGTGTGTAGATGCATCATTATAGGTAATACAAAGTTTTGGTATTGAGTCATGAATGGTTCAAATGAACATATTGGAAGCATATGCGATTTTCAAATATTCAATTATCGTTGTCGCGGTTGAAATCGAGTCTAAAGTGATGAAATTGTAAATAATAAACCCTTTATGTTGTATAACTCCCTCCCAAGACTGATATTACCTCAGCTTTAAAACAATGTTTCTTGACTACAATCGACCGATCTGCTATTCCAGTTTCAGAACTGCATATTCTGAGATTTTCATGGTCGCAGCTACCATTGAATGGCCTAAGGCGTTATTTGAATTATTTGAAATTTACCGGGAGCACCGGTAAATTTTAGATTATTCAATTTCTTAAAAAAGGAAGAGGGTTTTAGGGACTAAATTGTCTAGTGCACATCCACAGGGGCATCAAAATATATCAGGGTTCGATTATGCTTATATATACGTTGTTAACAAAAACATAATATAGCACGATCAACTGTTTGCCTATACAGAAATCATTTGGATTACGTACTATTTTATGGTTTGTAATGTACGCACATTTTAAAGGAGTTAGGCAAGGCTATACTCTTATGTTGATTTCTCGACATGAGTATTTTCGATATTATTCACTTTATTGAATACTTGTGTTGGATTATACTCACCTGACTTTGAGTAGGTATTAATCCAGATATCATCCCCCCTGACATCGAATGTCTTCAAAGCCTCGAGGCTAGACGGGATGACCAGGGCGTTGAACTTCACTCCATCGTAGAAAACTCTGCCGTGTACTGAATGATCTACCCAGTCATCACTACTATATGATGATAAATCCATGGTCGTACTATATCTTTACCCCTTCCTATCACTCCAGCCTTCACCTTTTCTCTCTCGCCAGGCTCTCTCCTAGTTCCTTTCCCGTTCTTTTTAAATAGCGCCTTGCCTTCAAGTTTGGATGTTTCCTTCAAAACAAAGCTCGTATAACAACAGTTCTTCGACCTACATTGAAATGGGAAAATAGAATATGATCACCATCATCAGAAGTCTTTAGGGGTTACATTTATAGGAAACTGACATTAACACTCTTATCGAGGCCAATATTATGATGCTACCTTTACCATCGAAGGAGATCATTATATACATGCTCATGACTGTTTTCATGTTCACGTTTTCTATTTCATAAGATATTCATGTTTCGAGCTGAGGCTTAATGGCTTAATGGCAATTAACAAAATATAATGCTCCTAGTAATGGTAAATCATGCAAACCGATTATATACTATGAATCAAAACACAAAACTCACCGGTATGATAGTGTGTACAGGCTAGCAGTAAATGTTTCCATGGGGATGTTTCACAAAGATCCTAAGTTGAACTTATCTCTAAATTGGACTTAAAAATTATGGAAAGCCATTAGCACCTTTAACAATATTTTGTAAAAGTTATTTTGAAAGGCATTAATTGTTTATTCAAATCATTCATATTTTCTATCATCAAGGAGATTTCATGTTCTGGATGTGGAATTTATAAAAAGTCTAAAATACTTGAATTTCTGCTTTTGAATATATTTCATTTTAAGACTCCAATGGCTGTCCATAATTTCTAAGTCCAACTTAGAGTTAAGTTCTACTTAGGATCTTTGTGAAACACCCCCCAGGTCTACTCGTGGAGCTGCACTCTGAAGCACGAGGGTAAACAATCCATGTCGAATCGGTTATTAACAACAAAGTGGTTTTGAGCTCCAGGTCAAACCATGGACTATGGCCGTTGATACTCATACAAAAAGAGCGAATATTGATTTTGCTAACAAACAGAAAGATAAGGGTTGACCAACTATACCAGGTCAGTATTATCGGCTCTTTCCACAACACATCACAGGGCGACACAATCACATCTGTGTATGTCAAGTTGATAGAGTGAGCGGACTCCAGCCTCCACAAACGGGGAAATAGTGTACTCTCATTGTAAACAGGAACTAGAGATATCCATGAACACTTCATAATGAGATTGTTTAAACGGGCCTTGAAGCATGAAACAATGCTCACTGTCGGAGAGAGGGGGAAAGAGAGAGAGAGAGAGAGAGAGAGAGAGAGAGGGCAGAGAAACAGAGCAAAACAAAATGAGTAAAATCTGATAACTAATAAGGGAGTTATGTTTGTTTTTTAAAGTATGAACACTTATGGAACAATGGAAATCACTACACAATTTTTTTAATTCAGTTTGTGACGTCTTGCCTCACTATTTATCAATTGCTTTATATATTTTGTCCCATTAATTTCCCTTTTTATCCTTCAAATCTTGATTTCCCCTTGCCTTTGCCCGGGTTATATGATTTGTATAAAAAAAAAAATTATCTATTTTTTTTTTATAGTAAACTTCATTCATAATACATGAAAATGTCATAACACATAATATATAAAACAATTATGTTAACAAGAAAATCAACAAGTGGTAGGCCTACAGTTTCTCGAGTAATAACAAATTAACAATGACAATTGTAGCTTGTATAATACAGTGGAAAATGGTATTCTAACAAATAATTATATGACATTTCGATATTGATGTTCTGAACAAAATAACAAAATAAATTTTAAAAAATGGGTGGGATGTTAAAATTCGCCTCAGTATTTATGATTTTTTTTAATATACTTACAGAAGAGAACAATTATATTTTCATTCTCAAGTTTCATCATGCTTACACATTTCTCTTCATCGCTATAAGATCATTAAACTGTCCAGATATTTCAGCCATTTTATTGAGAAATTCCCCCTTACAGTACAATCCATTATGGTATGAAATTCATCCCCAATGGTTTATCAAAATTCACATTTTTCGCAATGACGTCACAAACGCATGAGTGAGTTCCCAATTTGTCTTGTGATTTTCAAGGTTTTTCATGTCATTAAAAATTCATAACTTTCTTAATAGTTATTCGATTTTGCTCAAACTTCTTTTGATTGGTTTGTTTGATTTTTCTGCTTCTATTGAGAATTTATTTTTGGAATGGAATTTACATGACTGGTATATCACTGCGTTGCTGCCTGACATACAATTATGAACACAAAATGGTCTATTAAAGCCTGTCTGCACTAACTTGGCCAGGAGGGATGAGACCTCCCTGCATGGTCACTGACATGTGGTTTTCTCATCAAATCAGCTCTCAACTAACATTGGAAAAGGGGGACCATGGGGGACCAACAGTCACCGCTTTGGCTTTGTTTGCTAAATAGAGGGCGCAAGTAGCTTACAAATAGTGCAGACAGGATTAATTTCAGTATGCGTGGTATTGCATAACATGGCATCAATGAATATGAAAGGTTGGCTATTCAATAGACCGGTTTACTAACATATTCAAGTTCTATGTATAAATTATTAAAACAAAGGTAGTTCTTGACAACCTGAAAAGCTTGCCCCAGGCCTGCCCGACATAGCATCAAGTAATGCATCCTGGATTCCGAGCATTGTACTTCATTCATAAATAACAGGTTAATGGGATAACTCGGCACAAGGTACCCAGGAAAGAAGCGTCCATAAATAAGAATACATTAGTAAACCGGTCGATTCTGGCAAGTCAATATTATGACTTCAATTTTTTATAATATAATACATACTGTAGACATCACTTTGGCGAAGGTCGACTTCAAATTTTTGAATGGAATATGCCAACTCACCACACACACATGGGAAGGTAGTATCCTTCAATTTGAATACATTTACTTGATAAACGACTTCGCATGTTTCGTCACGTTAGAAAATGCCGATGCCCATTTCGTGCTGAGAAACTGTACATTATGCTAAGAATATCTTGCTTTATACCTCTCTTATGCACTTTGGTGTGAAATCTTGTAAAAAAATCTTGCTAAATCTTGCTAAAATACAATAAACCTGTTAGAATGAATCAAGTTATTTCTTGGGGTGAGGTCTCCTTTCATTCAGTGAATCAATGATGCATCCACACCAAGCACGCCCCCCCCCCCCCTCCCTTCAAAAAAAGTGAGAGATTTTTTAACAGCCCCTCGAAAATTAACAGAAATGGCGGTCCATAGCAGAGTAGTGTAGTTATGCCTACCCCCAATCCCTCTAGCCCCTCCCCTCTCTTCATCTCTCTCTCTCTATATATATCTACATCTCACCTCTCTCTCTCTCTCTCTGTCTCCCTCGTTCTCTCCCTCTCTCTATCCATCTTTCTCTCCATCTCTAACTACCTCCCTCCTCTCTATACAATATTATATCTCCATCTCTCCCTCTTTTTTGTTTTTATTAAGCATTCATTTAGTCTCTCTCTCTTTCTCTCTCTCCCTCTCTCTCTCTCTCTCTCTCTCTCTCTCTCGCCCGCTCTCTCTCTCCATCTCCCTACTAAAAGCAAGAAAACTGCAATTGGGGTCGTGTTTAATTGCACGTACTTCTTTTCTGTGTTTTTTTCTTTCTCATTCACAAAAGCTAATGTCATGTATCCAGATAATCCAGAAACTATACAAAATGTGCACATAATGTATGTGTAGACCATGCAGCTTTTAGACGTGAAATCATTCGTACCCTAGCTATTAACGGCATGAATCAAAGAGGACAAAATCACAAATGATGATGAATATGAATAATACCATCACAGCGTTCAAATTCAAGGTTTATTTGTTCCACATTTTACAACAAAATATAGACAGACTTATAAAATGAAAATTATATATATATATATATATATATAATACATGTAGTATGAGCACGTATCAATGATGCTCAATTCATATGATAAATTAATTAAAATGTGAGTAACCTATTGAAAAGCAGTGCTTGTATAGTATAGGTTCCTGAAAATAGACATTGTAGATAGAAAATCGTACCAGTAGAGAAAGACGTAATTTTGAGGGGGCATTTTATGGAATAAGGTAATTTGTATACCAATCCTTAGCACCAATACCCAGAGTCGCCTTGTGAATAATATGTGCAGTCATCCAAGCAATTCAGTAAGCAAAGAACCGTTGAACGAAACATCAAGACTAGTGTATCTATGCAGTAATTTATTCAAGAATATAATTACATGAAATGGCAAGCTTTATTTAGATTACTTGGAGAAAACCAGAAAGATAAATGTTACTCAGTTTCCCGAGTGACATGAACATTTGAAGAGTCCAGAATTTAGAATTGGACCGTGTATAACAGGCCGCCCATGAAGAAAACGCGAATTAGATTAGATAGTACACTGAGAAAATTACATAGCAAATGTAATTCGTCCATACGCATTCAATAAGTTTAGAAACAAAGTAATTTGTTTTTATCCATTAATAACCGGAACATGCATCATTAATTAAGATTAGCATTTGGGGAAAAGGGTAATAAGGTCTGTGGAGGGCAAACACTATATTACATTAGACATAAGAATTTAAAAGGTAAACTCGAAGTTTGCGTTTAAAGAATTTAACGTTGGTGCTTCATTAACCTCCGGATCCAAATCATTCCAAAAAGAGGGTCCGGTTACAAATGATTGTTTTTAGGGCAAACACTTTCCGGATTGGGGAGAAATTAAAATTGTCCCCTTGTCTTGTGGAATAAGAGTGAATGACGCTGTTTATAGCGAACATGGGAGGGAATATATTGGGCAAATTATCTTTACTTAGCTGATACATGAAAATTCCGAGGAAATGGTATATTATAAATCAGATACTTTCAAAAGACGATTTGCAAGAAATAAAACGTTAGTGTGTGCCTGAAAATCAGCCAGATTTATTATTCTTATTGCTCTTTTTTTGATCATGCAAATCGAATCGATTTTAGTTTTTGAACAATTTCCCCACGCTAGCACCCCGTAATTTAAATATGGTAGTAAGAGAGTTGAATATAATATTCTAAAGACATGAGATGGAAAATAAGATTCAATTTATTGATTACACCTAAGTTAGCATAAATAGAGTAGTCCATGATAGTTTACAGTCAATATCCAATTCGACTACTTCGAAATTACGCTTTTTCAGCAGAGTCTGATGTAGCATAGGTACCATGCTCATGAATAATGATAAAAATGGGAGATTAGTTTGTTGCCCAAGGGCCTATTCAAAATCGAATTGTAAGTCGGTGTCAGCCATTTTCTCCTTATAAACGCGGTCGAACTCTTCGTTCTCGCTCACTGTGAATCGGGTCTTCCAGCTCGCGATTACACCTGGGAAACACACAAAAATAGATATGTCAAACAAAATACATCAGCAAAATATTGATGAAATAAACCACTTTGTACCTGATGTGAAAGAATTCTATAACAGTCAACGACAGCTACGAGTATGTAACATGTTTCGATTTCAAACGACTTTATTTTTCTACCATGCCACCCCCCCCCCCCCCCCTCACCTTTCTCTCTCTCTCTCTCTCGCTCTTCTCTCTCGATTTCTCTTTCTCCCCTCTCTCCTTCCCTTTCTCGCTCTTTCTCAAATTGCCCTATATCACACTTTCATCATCTGAATAAACGCAAAGGCCCACCTTTATTCATGTAGGAGTATGTCCCCATAGCTTTGACGAGTTCTACCTTCCCCTCTTCCTCGACCTTGTTATAAGTCTTCTTCATTTCATTGAACGAACTGTGTCTTACGATCTTCTCTAAGATATCCTCCGAGAGAGGGCGTCCAAGAAATTTGGCAATAGATTCGATGGCGTCCCTTGGGGTCTGTCCAAGTAAATAATGACCAAAAGTAAATATATTTGGGTATAATTGATCATTTTGAGAAAGGACATTGATCTTGTTGCATCATAAAAGAGGGATGATATTAAGCAGGGGTATGAGTATCTTGCAAATCTCTATTTTTAACATGCTCTTTACAGTCTAATAAGCCTTCTTGGTAATTGATGTTAATTTCATTTGGTCTTCACGTAGTCAAACTAACGAGTACATTTATGGAGGATGAAACTGTTCTACAACTATAAAAGTATGTATATCAACGTAGTATAATATAAAAATCTACTGTTTTCAACACTGTTTATTATAGACTGATTATTTAATTACCTTTTTCATGTCTTCATATTTGATGAAGAATCTGTTTTCTTGATGACGTAGATTCCACGATATCTTCACGTGATCAAACCATGACCCATAACTCCTTGCTGCAACAGAGATAGTGAAGAGAAAATAAACAATCGCAAAGGCTTTCGAAAAATCAACTGAAGGGGCTATTTCAATAGACTTTTGTTAATTTATGGAAATCCTATTCGGACAATCGATCAGTGTAGTGTTTACACATTACAGTGGATGGTAACCAATGCAATATTGACTTTGCCTGTTGCTGAATTCTGTAGTACCGTTGCAGTCGTGTTACAAATAAAAACTAAAAATTAAAATTCTCTATAAATGGCCTATTTATTCAATTTCACTATTGGCGCTATTAAGTTCATGTCAAATCAGGGTATGTGAGTTAAAACACCTCCCTGGTCAAATATTGATTTGTTTTTCATTACGAAATCTGAAACCGACTTTCTTCATACGATTACATGTTATGCATATAATACGTTTAACATTTTGTGCTATGATTTGTTTGTGATGACATTTTCTTTTATACTCTTTTATACAATTTTCTCAAAACTTCCAAGAAAGCAACATTAGCGTGACCTGCATTCATTAAAGTTTAGACAACTGAAATGTCTTAACGAGGTTCATCTGTTTTGCTTAAATTATGTAAACTATTAAAGATCTTATTCATTCTCTAACTGATCAACCTAAACCGTATCAGAACTGGAGTTGGCCGTACACAATATTTCCTACATAAAATTGGAGCTGAATCATCACCAAACTGCGCCTGTGGAGAGATCCAATCTATGGATCATTGTCATTGATGTCTGTCCGATCTACAAATCCCCCCACGGCGCTTCCGAACTTTGTGAGCTCGATGATGAGACAATCTGTTGGCTTAATAAGGATCTTCCTATCTAGATGATGTACTCCCTGATATACTTTGCACGAACGAACGAACGAAGGTCTCATAGTATTATCCTCACAGCACCAATATAGTAATGGGATATCGTGGTGGTTGAATACGGCTTACCATAGTATGGTAATGGGATATCGTGGTGGTTGAATGCGGCTTAAACATATAATAGTAATGGGATATCGTGGTGGTTGAATACGGCTTACTACGTAATGATAATGGGATATCGTGGTGGTTGAATACGGCTTACCATCATGGTGGTTGAATACGGCATACCATATAATAGTAATGGGATATCGTGGTCATAGGCGCCGGAAGTGGGGGGGCAGGGGGGGCAGTTGTCCCCCCCCCCCCCCCGTCAAAAAAGTGGGGGGGGGGCAAAACGCATTTTTGCCCCCCCCCCCCAAAAAAAAAAAAAACGCCCCCCCCCCCCCTCCCAAAAGCAGTAAAGGGGTAAACATGGTTTGTATTTTTAACCCAAAAGAACATAACAAAAATAAAAACCTGAACAAAATCACATATACAATTCCATTCAAAGAAAAGGAAAGTTCACAGGAATTAAATTTCATAAACATTGCGCATATGCCACCTGTACGGTATTTATCAATGGAGGTCTTTATAATAGCGATACGCGCATATCGTGGACATATTGTGCGATAATGGGAAAGCGTGTCTGTTTTTTTGTTATAGGGGTGAGAAGACATGAGCTCCTGAACGCTGGCGTACTGATTGGGGGGGGGGGGGGGTGTTTTTTTTATTCGATACCAGTGGTTTACAAATGTTGCTGTTATGACATTTTCCAGTATTTTCCAGTCTCCATTTTTTTTTTAAAGTCATACCTTTTTATGCGTTTGTTGGAAAATAAGAAATTCCCAAATTACAGTCGGGCGAAAAATACGCTTGTTAATAAGCCTTTTTGTCATGGTCTGCAAAGTGGCTGGGCTCGAGCCTGAGCCCCCCCCCCCCCCCCCCCCCCCCCCCTCCCCCTCACTTTTTAAAAAAGTATGTTAAAGATAAAAAGAAAGAAATACGGAGAGAAAAAATAAGTGACCTCCCAATGTCATAAATAAGGTATAAAAAATGCCTAAAACCCCAGAGCTTACAGGGGCTCTGCCCCGGACCCCACCAAGGGCCCTAAGGCGGTTCCCTGGATGCTCATCTGACCGTAATTAAATACCTAAAACCCCTGAGCTTCCGGGGGCTCTGCCCCCTTGACCCCGCCAAGGGCCCTAAGGCGGGCCCCTTGATGATCATCTGAATCTAATTAAATACCTAAAACCCCAGAGCTTCCGGGTGCTCTGCCCCCTTGACCCCACCAAGGGCTCTAAGGCGGGCCCCTGGATGCTCATCTGACCGTTATTAAATACCTAAAACCCCTGAGCTTCCGAGGCCCCCCCCCCCCCCCCTGGAACACGTCAATAGCCTTAAAGTGGGTCCCTAGATGCTCATCTAACCGTAATTAAATACCTAAAACCCCTGAGCTTCCGGGGGGTCGGCCCCCTGGACCCCACCAAGGGCCCTAAGGCGGGCCCCTGGATGCTCATCTGACCGTTATTAAATACCTAAAACCCCTGAGCTTTCGAGGGCTCTGTCCCCTGGACCCCACCAAGGGTCTTAAGGCGGTTCCCTGGATGCTCATCTGACCGTACTTAAATACCTAAAAAACCCTGAGCTTCCGGGGGCTCTGCCCCCTTGACCCCGCCAAGGGCCCTAAGGCGGGCCCCTTGATGCTCATCTGAATCTAATTAAATACCTAAAACCCCTGAGCTTCCGGGTGCTCTGCCCCCTGGACCCCACCAAGGGCTCTAAGGCGGGCCCCTGGATGCTCATCTGACCGTTATTAAATACCTAAAACCCCTGAGCTTCCGGAGGCTCAGCCCCTTGACCCCCTGCCGAGGCTCATACCCTGGATCCCACGCCAATTTACGCTCTACCTGATCGTTAATACTCCACTTTGAAAAACGTTCCGCGGGACCTGCATGTAACGTGTAGGACTGGTGGTGATGCAGATTTTTCGTCTGCCCCCCCCCCCCCTCCCTTCAGAACGTTTTTTCTCATGGCGTCACTGCCCCTGGAAGGTGAGCCCCCTGGAATGTTTGCCCCCCCCCCCCCCCCCCAATCCCAAACTGCTTCCGGCGCGCCTGATCGTGGTGGTTGAATACGGCATACCATATAATAGTAATGGGATATCGTGGTGGTTGATTATGGACAACCATATAATATTAGTGGAATAAAGCCTGTCATTATTATGTTAGCCTTGTGGAAGGTGATCAAAAATACCGAAAAACATCATATTTTATGCCACCGGGGAATGAATCGTTTGATTAGGGCATGACTGTATGTACGTGTGTGGGCGTGGGCGCGCGTACGCGTGTTTCATACTTCCATCCATGAATGCCTTGAGAGCGCCTTGCCACCTAATGAAATCACCCATCTTAGTATTTCCTACGAATCGACCGAGAGATGTAATCACATCTTTAGGGTTCCGAGCAACGTAGATCACCTGGATATAAAATTGTAAACAAATATGGAGTTTACACAATAAATATTAAGGGAAGCTATCGCTCACAGGTAGGATATTTTTAAAGACACAAAATCATTATCTATAAAACTTAATAAAAATCATAGGGGAATTCCCTTAAATTACAAAGTCAAGTCCCAATAATTACATCTTTCTATTTCGGCCCAGTATAAGACAATGAAAAAATGTTACATTAAATATACGAATGCCTATTCTATTATGGTTTGAGTTTGAAGTTTATTATCCAAACAAAAATTACATCAATATAACAATCAAATGTGAAGGGTTAACATTGAAAGGATAAATGGGACCAGAAAATAGCATTTAATGCTAATCGTGTCTGGTACCACTAACACACAAAATATCACAGCAATGAATGAGAATGTAATGAATAGATATGAATAACTATTGTATACATGGTAAACAAGATAACTATGGTAAACAAGATTAATCAGCACGGCGTTTTGTAGCTGAAACGATCGGATATATGTTGGTCATTTTGAAATGGTTGACTTAAATCAATTTTATCGAGCTTCATAAAAGTAAACCTAATAATATCTAAACAAAACACAATTATGGATAGATCTTATTCAATCTAAAAAGAAAATACTTATATAAATAGTTTGCATAACTGTTTTTAGTTTTAATAAACAACACTTCTAAAAAAGAGTTTAAGTGATTAATCCTTACTTTAGCCTTCTTTTTATCAATGCCGGGTGGAAGATATTTAAGAGGTAGATGTGTCTGTATAATACGTGGTGATGAAGCTCTGTCTAAGATCTTATGGAAGGGTAGATGTCGTGTCTTTGCCTCATCGTAAGAATCTTTCTCGAAGTAGATCATCTCGATGTTGCCTTGCGTGGTCGTACGGTCGATCGTATCAGGATTACCAGTTTTCAATATTAGATGAACGATCTCTGATGCCCAGTGAGTTCCTGTGGTTAAGTCAAGATTGCAATAATTATATATTATTAAATTAACGAAGTCGACCATGCTAGCTAGCTAGAGCAACGTTGACCATGAGACATGAGTACGGTCAATAAATTGTCATTATTATCATTACATTATTATTTTCAAATTATTTACAGTTCGAAGGATGATAATTAAAGGAGCATAGCGAGCATATATAATACGTTTTAATTCTACCGCCAAGGATCAGGTTTCGATTGCTCATAACTGCGTTGTTAAAGGTACTATGTCCCATTTGCAGGCCAAAAAATGAAAAGGTTAAATTCCAATGGCATTTGAAAGATAATACTAATTTAGAACTTCCCTAAAAAAGGTGGGGCTTGAAAATGTCTTCAAGTTAGAAAATAACGACTATTAGTTGTCAAATCGACTTAGGAGCTATAGAGCCAATAAGTAGTAGTCTTGATTTTCAGACCATTGTACCGAATGGTCATACGTTTTATGCTGCGCAAAGCTTCAATCAGTTTAATTTTGGCCATCACAAGAAGTGGGTTATTGATGTAGACAAATGCTCATGTACCCTTCACAGCCCATTTTATGTATGTTATTACCAAAGAAGAAAAAAGGCCAGTCAGTCACTCAATAGTGTCTGACAGTGAAGTCTAGCAAGTAAACGGGTTTCCTTGCATAATTTGAATATTAGGACACTGCTAACGTTTAACTTTCACAGATAGGACATACATGACATATTCATAATTCCTGCAAAGTTCTACAGAATTTGAGGTTGGCTGCAAAAGGGACATAGTACCTTTAACAAAGCCACAATTATATAGCACGATTTGCAAAGACTCATATCAAATCTAGTCAGGACAATTTCGATACCCTATCAACTGTTTGTCTATACAGAAAGCATGGCTTTAGGTCGGATTGCGTAATACTTTATTGTTTGTAATGTACGCACATTTTGAAGGAGTTATAGGCAAGGCTATTGATATACTCTAAGGTTGATTTCTCCACAGTATTTTCGATAGTATTCACTTTATTGAATACTTGTGTTGGATCATACTCACCTGACTTTGAGTAGGTATTAATCCAGATATCATCCTCCCTGACATCGAATGTCTTCAAAGCCTCGAGGCTAGACGGGATGACCAGGGCATTGAACTTCACTCCATCGTAGAAGACACTGCCATGTACTGAATGATCTACCCAATCATCACGACTATATGATGATAGATCCATGGTCGTACTATCTCTACCCCTCCTATCACTCCAGCCTTCACCTTTTCCCTCTAGCCAGGCTCTCTCCAAGTTCCTTTCCTCTTCCTTAAATAGCCCCTTGCCTTCAAGTTTGGATGTTTCCTTCAAAACAAAGCTCGTATAATTACAGGCCTTCGACCTTTATTGAAATGGGAAAATAGAATAATGATTACCATCATCAGAATATTTATAAAGGAAACTGACATTAACACTCTTATCGAGATCTATGGTGATGCTACCTTTTAATACCATCGAAGGAGATCATTTTATATACGTGCTCATGACTGTTTTCATGTTCACGTTTTATTTTTCATAAGATATACATGTTCCGATCGAACTGAGGCTCAAATAGCAATTAACAAAATATAAAGCTCCCTTGAACCTTGAAACTTGAAGAATTACTCTCCCAAAAGCGTGAACGCTGTCCTGGAGAGGTCTGTGCTGTGTTGCGTGCTGTTGGTGATGTGCTGTTGGTGAAGTGATGGTGGTTGTTTTCCGTGCACTATATACAATGTGCAGGGTGCAGTGTGCAGGTGGTGCAGGTGTGTCCCTCGTTACAACATATTCAGGGGCAGGGACGGCGCCATAATCTGTATGCCGGGTAGTGCCGCTCCCCTAAAGCCAAGAATTGTATTTGCAGTGACAGCGTTGCTTGGGAGAGTGTTCATGCAGACACGGACTGCTCTGGGAAACATGCTGTACATGTAGCAGTTAACTCGGCAAAATGGTTGGGTGAATCTGAAGTTGTGGCTTTGATGTTGTGCTCGTTGCGGTCTGCATGGTGATGCCTGTGATAAATCGGATGTCAGGAGGCAAGGAGATCTGGACAAGTTTGTGGTGTACTTTGAAGAGCATTTCGCATTGATTGAGCAAGCGGCGGTGTTGTAGCGTGTCCCAGCCAAGAGATGACAGCATGGTGGTGACACTAGATTCTCTTCTATAGTCATGGAGGACGAATCTGGCAGCTTGTCTCTGTATATGCTCTCTATGAGTTTGATCTCCTTCCGGGTGTGTGGATTCCATGCACTTGAGGCATATTCCAACTGGGGTCGTATAAGCTGCTTGTATGCAATGTCCTTGACTTTCTGCTCACATTTCCCAAGGGCTCGACGTACAACTCCAAGAGTTCTTGCAGCTTTCGCTTGGATCTTCTGTGCATGGGTGTTCCAGCTCAGATTGTTTGCCACTGTGACTCCGAGGTATTTATAGGAAGTAGCTTTGGGAACTGCTTTCCCATTGATGTTGAAGTCAAAGGTCAAGGGATGCCGCTTCAAAGGGATGCACATGTGGGCACATTTCTTCACATTGAATGACATATCCCAAAGGTCTGCCCATTCTGCCAGTGTGGAAAGATCCTGCTGTAAGGCTATGTGGTCATCTATTGTGTGGATACTGCGGTACAAGACACAGTCATCAGCAAAGAGTCTTATTGATGATGATACGTCTTCACATCATTGATGTACATAAGAAACAAGGCCATACCTAGGACCGATCCCTGAGGGACCCCAGAGATGACATCCGTTGATGGCGATGAGGCTCCATTTACTGTCACAGTTTTTATATCGGCCAGTCAGGAAGCCATGAATCCATGCAGTTGATAGATGATCCTTGGATTCCGTAGAACTTCAGCTTGTGAACTAGCTTTCGATTTGACACCTTGTCAAATGCCTTGCTGAAATCAAGGAAGATCGTGTCAGTTTGGTGCTGCTGGTTGATGTTGCTAGCCCAATCATTAACGGCTTCCACAAGCTGGGTTTCACAGGAACGTACGCCCTTGCCGGAATCCGTGTTGATTGGGAGTGATGATGTCATTTTTTGTCAGAAACTTGGACATGTGGCTCAGAATGATGTGCTCAAGGATCTTGCAGCAGATGCATGTGAGGGACACAGGTCTGTAGTTAGATGGGTCACTTTTGTCTCCTGATTTGTAGATGCTTGCCACTCTAGCTCTCAGCCAATCCTTTGGTAGGACTCCACTTATCGTACGACTGTTGGTAGAGGTGGGTAAGAAGAGGTGTGATCTCATCTGCATAATCCCTCAACATTCTGGCAGGTAGCTCATCAGGACCACTAGCCTTGTTGATCTTGAGTCCATTTAGTTAAAGCTGGGCTGCTGATGAGAAGGTTCTCAATTGGCTCGTATGGTGAGTGGCCCTTGTCAGGTAGTACCGATGTGTTATTGTCGTGAGTAAAGACTGAAGAAAACCGAGTATTCAGGGCGTTTGCTTTATCTCCATTGGTTGAGTACATTTTACCTTCAACCTTGAGTGTTGGAATACCAGCAGATTCTTTCCTCTGGGCCTTGACGTATCTCCAGAATTTTTTAGGGTCAGACATAAGGCTTTCCCCCACCACATCATTCAGATATTCGTTGTGGGCTAGTTCTTTCATTCTCTGTACAGAGTTTCTTTTCGTCTTGTACGTATCCCAGTCATGTGATGATCTTGTCCGAATTGCTTTCTTGTACAGCATATCCCTCTTGTCCATCTCCCTGGTGATCCTCTTGGTGATGTATGGATGGCTGACCTTGGACTTTGAGTTCCGGTGAGGAATGTGGGTCATGATTGAGAGCATGGAATTCTTGAAAAAGAGCCAGTTCTCCTCTACTGTAAACTCATCTGGTTTTCTTTCCATGTACGATGCAGTCATTTGAGAACATCGTGCCTTTATGTCTTGTTTGTTTGCTTTGTCATACTGGTAAATTATCCGAACAGGTTTCCTCTGTAGTTCAGGACGCATATCAATGTCAAAAAGGACAATATGGTGATCACTAATCCCTGATGTTGTTTGTGTATTGCGCACAATTGCTGGTATAGTTGTAAGGATGAGGTCCAGGACATTTCCAGAGGATGGTCTTGTAGGCTCTTTGCTCAACTGGGTGAGGCTGCATCCATTTACAAAGTTCAGGAAGTGTGAATGAACAGCTTGCGTTCTAGGATTGGACGTGGTGAGATCATTCCAGTTGATGTCGGGAATGTTGAAATCTCCAGCCAGAAGGAGGGTAGGCAGTTTGTGCTTTTGCATGATGGCATTGATGCTACTTTGCAGTTCGTCAATTACTTCACTGTTAGTAATGGTAAATCATGCAAACCGATGCTATAGACTAGTATACTATAAATCAACTTTACTTACCAATATGATACTGTAGGCTAGCAATAAATGTTTCCAGGTCTACTCGTGGAGCTGCACTCTGAAACACGAGGGTAAATAATCCCTGTCGAATCGGTTATTAACAAAGTGGTTTTGAGCTCTAAGACAAACTGTGGCCCTTGATACTCATACAATAAAGAGGGAATATTGATTTTGCTAGATCTAACAATCAGAAAGATACGGGTTGACCCACTGCCGGGCCAGTTTAACACATCGCAAGGCGACACAATTAAATTAAGCCTACACTACATGTATCTATTTGATGATGAGCGGACTAAACGAGAAAAGAGCGCTACACGTATTTATGACAAAGTGTAATCTCATTGAAAATAATATCGCTAGTGTTATTCGTTTGCCTCGCAATGACTAGCGATATTATTTTCGATACTACATCCGCGTGAGTAGTACATTTAGCATTATTGTACTCATGACAATGTAACGGGAAATATATCCATGCATGACCACTTCATAATGAGATTGTTTAAACGGGCATTGAAGCATGAAACAATGCTCACTGTCGGAGAGAGGGGGAAAGAGAGAGAGAGAGAGAGAGAGAGAGAGAGAGATAGAGAGAGAGAGAGAAAGAGAGAGAGAGAGAGAGAGAGAGAGGGCAGAGAAACAGAGAAAAACAAAATGAGTAAAATCTGATAACTTATAAGGGAGTTATGTTTGTTTTTTAAAGTATGAACACTTATGGAACAATGGAAATCACTACACAATTTTTAAATTCAGTTTGTGACGTCTTGCCTCACTATTTATCAATTGCTTTATATATTTTGTCCCATTAATTTCCCTTTTTATCCTTCAAATATTGATTTCCCCATGCCTTTGCCCGGGTTATATGATTTGTATCATTTTTTTTCTGTTAATTTTTTATATTTATTTTTTATAGTAAACTTCATTTATATACATGAAAATTTCATAACACATATAATATAAAACAATTATGTAAAAAAGAAAAGCAACAAGTGGTATAGTTTCTCGATTAATCACAAATTAACAATGAAAATTGTAGCTTGTATAATACAGTGGAAAATGGTATTCTAACAAATAGTTATATGACATTTCGATATTGATGTTCTGAACAAAATCACAAAATAAATTTTAAAAAATGGGTGGGATGTTAAAATTCGCCTCAGGATTTTTTTAATATACATACAGAAGAGATCAATTTTATTTTCATTCTCAAGTTTCATAATGCTTACACATTTTTCTTCATCGCTATAAGATCTTTAAACTGTCCAGATATTTCAGCCATTTTATTGAGAAATACCCCCTTACAGTACAATCCATTATGGTATGAAATTCATCCCAATGGTTTATCAAAATTCACATTTTTCGCAATGACATCACAAACGCATATAAGTGAGTTCCCAATTTGTCTTGTGATTTTCAAGGTATTTCATGTCATTAAAAATTCATAACTATCTTAATAGTTATTCGATTTTGCTCAAACTTCTTTTGATTGGTTTGTTTGATTTTTATGCTTCTATTGAGAGTAAGTTATTTTTGGAATGGAATTTACATGAAGTGGTATATCACTGCGTTGCTGCCTGACATACAATTATGAACACAAAATGGCCTATTAAAGCCTGTCTGCACTAACTTGGCCAGGAGGGATTAGACCTCCCTGCATGGTCACTGACAGGTGGTTATCTCATCAAATCAGCTCTCAATTAACATTAGAAAAAGGGGACCATGGGAGACCAACAGTCACCGCTTTGGCTTTGTTTGCTATATAGAGGGCGCAAGTAGCTACAAGTTGTGCAGACAGGCTTAATTTCAGTATGCGTGGTATTGCATAACATGGCATCAATGAATAGGGAAGGTTGGCTATTCAAAAGACTGGTTTACTAACATATTCAAGTCCTATGCATACTTTTTAAACAAAGGTAGATCTTCATTGACAACCTAAAAAGCTTGCCCCAGGCCTGCCCGACATATAGCAACAAATAATGCATCCTGGATTCCGAGCATTGTACTTCATTCATAAATAACAGGTTAATGGGAAAACTCGGCACAAGGTACCCAGGAAAGAAACGTCCATTAATTCGAATCATAAGTAAACCGGTCGATTCTGGCAAGTCAATATTATACGACTTCATTTTTTTTTTTTTTAAGTTCAAGGAGCAGCCGGGGATCAAAGCTTCGCTATCCCATTCTTATCATTAGTTGGCATCAGGGATATTTGTATAGTCAAGTAACAGACTACTCAGATCTTACTGACATAGCATCAATGGATGCATTTAAAGGAAACGACCTCTCTTCCTATATATATATAAAACAAATTTGCAATAACTCTATCTGGGGTGTCGACAGTATGATTAGGAATGTCCTGCACGAAAAATATAATTTTTTGAAGAATTTCAGCACAGGGGAAATGTGAGGGAAGCTTGCAAAATATGTCATAGTTTACAATTTGTGTTTTATTGATCGCATGTTAAAAATTCATAACTTTATTATTTTCAATCGGGTTTTGTTCAATCCTTTACTGACCTGTTTCTCCCGTGTTTCTGCTTTAATTAAGGATAGACTTCCCCTTTAAGTGGACACTGGCGATACGGAATGGCCCAGGCCACCGGTCTTGATACTCTTTGCATTAATTACCCCCCCCCCCCCCTCCCGTTCCAGTGCTCAAATGGTAATAGTCCATCACCACCACCATCATTATCAATATCATCACCATCACCACCACCACCATTATCATCATCACCACCATAATCATTAACATCACCACCATCATCATCACCACAACCACCATTAATTATCATCATCACCACCACCACCATTATCATCACCATCATCATCATCACCACCACCATCATCACCACCACCACCACCATTATCATCATCACCACCACCACCATTATCATCACCATCATCATCATCACCACCACCATCATCATCACCACCACCACCACCATTATCATCATCACCACCACCACCATTATCATCACCATCATCATCACCACCACCATCATCATCATCACCACAACCACCATTATCATCATCACCACCACCACCATTATCATCACCATCATCATCATCACCACCACCATCATCATCACCACCACCACCACCATTATCATCATCACCACCACCACCATTATCATCATCATCATCGCCACCATCATCATCATCATTATCATCACCACCACCACCATTATCATCACCATCATCATCATCACCACCACCATCACCACCTCCACCACCATTATCATCATCACCACCACCACCATTATCATCACCATCATCATAATCACCATCACCTGCATCATCATCGTTATGACTGTTAAAAGTGTATTACTCTTTTTCTATTATCAAACACAACTTTGTTCAGATACTGGTAAAATAAACTACAATCAAACAAAAATTACAATAATCCTGTAAATATTTATTTACCCAGATTTACATATCATTGCACATTATGAACAACTCGAAGAAATCACATATCATACACAATTACAAAATACCTATAAAAATGATTTTGTCAAATACACAAAACCTCTGAACAGAATAAGATATGTGAAATACTTTGTGGCACATATTCATGTCATATCAAAGTCCGTCCCTAAAAACAAGAGTGCAAGGTCTTGTAATGACTTGACAAAATGCATACACGCACCCAAATTGCTCTTTTTCAAAGAAAAAAGAAAAAACAAGAGACGAAAATAAGGAACTTTATGAGACTTCCCTGATAGGTGAAAGCTTCTACAGAGACTAATCTACTTTGAAGTTAAATTTTGAAATATAGGAAAGTAAATGAAAAGAGATCAGTGTTTCAAAAAGTGAAAGAAGTAAAGAACATAAAATAATTATGGATAAATACATGATGAAGTCTTAGGAGGTATAACATCATAAAAATACAACACAATAATGTAATTATTGAGCAATCCTTGTTATAAATTGCCTTTAGAATGAACCTTGGTGCACGTCAACAAAGTGATATCTGACAATACAGCGGAACAAAACTAAGCCCTACCTCATAAAACTTGTTATCAGAAAAAATTACAATCAGTGATAAGCTTCCGAAATGATACAATTGAATTTGGTGTTAATAAATGTGTTATATTGGACAGGATAGGGGAAGAGGTCACTATGAAGAGTGCTTTCTTAAACGGGCAGTGACTTCAAATTTCAGTGATCAATCATTATGACAGTAACAAGGAATTCTCAGATCAGTGTTTACTCTTGAACCGCATGCAATCTATTAGTATTGAGCAGGAGGTTCTTTGTCTCAAAAGTGTATCTGTTACATTTCTCTTCGTTGTGTACTTTATGAAAAGTCAACACTTTTAGATATTTTCTCTTACTGTATAATTGTACATAAATGTACTCTTAAATTTTAAGATATATCACACAAAATTCAAAGCAATATTACAATGATTTTCAATAGGCTATACATCTGATAAGTAATGGAGATTGTTTCTTTTCTAATTTACCTTGTAGCTCATGACGTCTATGGCTGAGTTAATATAATCATTTCAAAATATTACATTTAACCCTTACTGCAGTGCCTACCAATGCAGTTTTATTTCAATTACACACTACCAACATTGAAAATAATTAATTTTGAAGTATAATCACATACTCTGTAAATTTTCTAATTTATTTGAATTACCCTATGTAAGAAAGCAAATTTCATATCCCCAAGTTGTTTAAAATATAATTTGTTGAAAAGTGGCTTTAAAAACATAATTTTATATAACATACAAAATAAACATCTCCACATACTAGCTAACAATTTGCAGCAAAATATAAATGCTGATAAATACAAAATATTTCAAGGATATCACTTGACAAATATGCTATTATAATCAAAACAAACTAACTAAATATAACATTAAAATAGATACAATGAGATGTTAACATGGGCACTTTTCTATATAAATTAACAAGGTGCAGAATTAGATATTTCAATCTATTTTCTGTGTTTCTTCATCAAAATAAGACACAGGCACTTAGAGTGTAATCTTTATACATCACAAGGTTTTGTGGCATTCATATTTGATGAGTAGAATTGGTTACACGTAGGTGTCAACAACAAATTATTTTCCTTTAACCCTATCTTAACTGGGGGGGGGTCAATTTGACCCCCCCCTGTAGAAATTTCGCGACTGCTCCGAAACCGTGGCAGATATAAAATTTTCCTTTCATGACTTTTTACTTTCGAGTCTTACGCATCTTTTAAAACAATTTTTTCGAAAATCGGACCTACGGTTACAAGGTCACATGACCTTTTGTCTTTGCATGTCAGCCCGAAAATTGCTCATTTTCGTGATTTGTGTACAAAACATATGTAAAAGTCATTTTTCCTAAAAATAGATAAAACATTGGTTATTCAGTCTTGTTTAAAGTTTAGATGTTTGTTTTGGGGTCAAAATAGTTGAATTGTAGTTATAAATGAAATAAACCAAAAAAAACAATAAAATACATAAGTTAAAAAAACAATGAAATACATAAGAAATTATAAAAACAAGAGATAACATAAGGAATAACCTGGCTCTTCCAATTTTTTGTGTTGTACTATTATTCCAAATGGTCTATTAAATATATGTAGTGAAAAAGAATACTTAAATATGAATAATCTATGATTTATGCGCAGAAATGTGAATTTCATGACCTTATTTGCATAAATTACCATAAATATGCAAATGAGGGAATTTTTCAAAAATTTGAAATTACCATAGTATTCTATACACTTCACTTGACATGCATGCAAATTTTCGCGGCGATCGGCGGTGAAACGGCCGAGATCTTAGGGGGGGGTCAAATTGACCCCCCCCCAGTAAAAACCTGGTCTGAAATAGCCCAGTTAAGATAGGGTTAAAGCTCTGTTCCCTGTCAGTCAGATAATCAAAAAGCAAACACAAGACATTAAAACCATGTCTCATTGTTGACAAAAATACTTAAATAAACAAGTTTACGATTTTTACAAACACTTATAAAACATTTCAATGGTTCAATTTTCTTCGTTGAAATTGAAAGCCAAATAAAAAGTTATTTCTTGATTGACATCAGGCTTATACAACATGTTTAAATTTGATTTTTCACATACATTCAAGTAACTACACTACGCAAACTGAAAATGATTGTCTTTTTAGGACCATTTATTAAAATTTCCTTTCCAGACCACACAGTTGATACCTTGGTCACATATCCTAACCCTTCACCTTCATTTTACTTCACTCAAACATATGCGGTACATATTTTGCACGAATAAGAATAAATTAAATAGAAAACTATCCAAGCCATCAATGGCAAGGAACCACAACTAAATCAAATAGGCAATTATCAAACTTATCAATTTCTTCAATATCTCACAAACTTCAATCTCTTTTCTCAATTTTCCACTTCACAAGCACCAGAAGCTAAAACAAGGGTATGAATCTAACTACATAACTCTAGTACTGGATCTAGTAAATATATATCATCTCTGCTTTTTACATTTGTACACAGTACACACACATTTCATCGCACAGTCTCACATTTTCTTTCCACATTTATGTGGCTGAACATCGATTTTCTCAACTTCATCAGTTTAGGGCAGAATCATGTAGGGTGCAAGCATCACAAAAATGGAGGGGGAAAAATGTAAACTCTTTTTTAAGGATGAAAAGTTTCATGGAAATGTGATAGACTCACATTGAAAATTCGAAAAATAAAATAGATAGAAGTAACTACATATATCTTGTCTTTGAATTTCCTTGAGCATGCAGAGCGCATCTAGACTAATGTGCATTTCAGTGCCTCAATATGGAGTCTACGCAGGACAAGAAATATTCCCTTTCCAAATCACAACAATTGTGAGGATACCAAAACAAATAACATCATCTACATCTATTAGCAAATCTATAAAGAAACCAAAAGACTATTTCAAAACAGCAGAACAATTCTATAAGATAGAAATGAAATGTAAAAATAAAATGTAAAATAGTTGTTAGAACATTATACGCAACCCAGTGAATAGAAAAGGAAAGGAATGTCACTTGTGTTACTTAAATAGGTTTTCCCTCAGAACACTCACACTTTGAGAGAAAGAGGTATATGCATTTAAATTTTCAGAACTATGTGATCAAGTGCAAGGAATGGCTATCCGGAAAAGCAAACAAATCTGGCTGACTAGTGAGGTATCATTAAATTGAAAATACAGATTGCTTTCTGAAAACCAATGTGATTTCTATTACTTGCACCACTGTCCAAAATCGTTTTGCAGGAGGATCGTATAGTATGGGACTTCACTGAGGTTTGCTAAATTCTGTCACTATCAGCAGTATCATCAAATATAAGTTTTATACGACACAATACTACAAATAAAAAGAGGAAAGAGTATTCAAATAGTGATAAAGTGATCAGAGGTAATAAATACAAAGTTGGTCCATGTTGTGTGTGATTTAACTTGAATTCTGTCTGCTGGACTGATCATCAGAAGCTGACTTCACAAGTCTAAAAACCTTCTCTTCAAATAGAGATTAGAATAATCAATTAAAGAGATTAAGATTAACACTTTCCTTAATCCGGCAAGGTACATTGATCACTCCATCATGGCCATTTCTGATCTCCTATTTGACCCAAAGCTCAAAGCCACCGTTAAGTCTCAGAAATTCAATTTATTGATTATATTTATTCTGAAACATATTCTGAGCTTTCCAATGATACTTGTTGAGTTTACAAAGAACAATCAATGCCATTATTCCAAGATATCAACCACTGCAAACACTAGGCTCTCTTATCTTATTTTGAAAATTATCGCTGGTTTCTAGCTTTTGGGTCAGAAATGCTTCTTCTGAAATACATTGTCCTGGATGTGACGTCAGCACATAGACCTCTACCTTGATAATGAGAAGAGAATACCCAGGCACCTTCCCATGCCGATTGGAACAGTCTTGAAAATCAAATCAAGAACTACTTGTCAAATATCATATCCTCACACACCTCAGGTCAACTCTATCAGGGCAAGCTATTTTGTAATTGTCGAACTATCAGACCAAATTTGATGTTCATTTCTGTTCAGAATTCTAAAATACCTGATAAAGTAAAGAACATCAAAGGACCAAATACCTTCTACTTGCCCAATACTCTAAACTCTACTTCATAATGAGAAGGAACTAATCCATGGTTTAGATTCTTTCCTCGTCTCTGCTCTGACAGATTTATCAATGGAGTGAATCAGTTTTCTATAACAATGAAGTCTGATGGATGAGATAGGCCTGTCTTGTAAATCACAAGGTAGTTGTCCAAGCTGTAGGAGAACTCTATTACAGTACTTTTCTGTTCATGAACAGATGAACTAATCAATGGCTTATGTTGTCTCTCCATTCTGCTCCTGCAGATTGATCCCATAGAAAACCACCACCATCGGTACTCCAAGACACTGACCTATGACGGACCAGGCGAGGGAGTATCAATTACGAGGCATTAAGCTCCTCCTCCTCGTCCTCATCCTCGAGTCCATTATTGATGTCAAGAAACCCTTCTGGCTTGGAGCTCTTTGCTCCTCCCCTCTCAGCACCAGATGAAGATGTGAGGGTGGGGGACGTAGCGCCGGTGAGGGAGGGGTCTGTTGTACTGTGCATGGGGGAGGGGTCCTCTCCGTGAAGGAAACCTGCTTCATCCCGTAAGCTGCTGATCACATCTTCCCAGGCTTGAAGTATCTATGTTCAACAAGGCAAGGGGAATCAGAATTAGAATATGATCACAAGTACACAATCAACTATGGCTGAGGTAATATTGGAGAAACAGGAGGACCATGTGTGCTGGTTATGAGAGCTATAATGAAGACAATTGTGATTACAACATGATGAATACCGCAATCATTTTCTGCAAGATTCTGATATATTCATCTGCTATCTTTCCATCATAGTTTCTATTCATGGAGACCTGCATGATCTGTGGATAGGCGATATCCCTCAGCCACACAATTATTAGACTCACCCCTGTGTTAGACATGATCTGCTGGTAAGCCATACCGCTCAGTAGAATGATTATTAGACTCACCCCCTGTGTTAGACATGATCTGCTGGTAAGCCATACCGCTCAGTAGAATGATTATAAGACTCACCCCTGTGTTAGACATGATCTGCTGGTAAGCCATATCGCTCAGTAAGATGATTATTACACTCACCCCTGTATTAGACATGATCTGCTGGTAAGCCATACCGCTCAGTAAGATGATTATTAGACTCACCCCTGTATTAGACATGATCTGCTGGTAAGCCATACCGCTCAGTAAGATGATTATTACACTCACCCCTGTATTAGACATGATCTGCTGGTAAGCCATACCGCTCAGCATATCTTTCATATCTTTCCTTCTGTTATGATGCCATCTTTCCATGTCTGCCTTGAGGTCTGCATTAGCACACTCTGCTCGGTCTGAGAACACCTCAACTTCCTTCTGAAGCTACGTCCATAAAGAAAAGAGAATGGGGGAAGTGGGTCAAGGAGTGCATGAGATACCAATTAATGATCAACTGACAATGTACTACAACTAAATAAACCGGTACCGGTACCATAAGAAGGAAAATAAATATACTGAAAACACAAGTATAAGGCATCATACAGACCAATAAGACAAGACAAGAACAATGTCACTTAAGAGTAAGAAGTCTTTTGCTTTTAAATAGAATATGAGCAAATTAATTGAAATACCTCAAGAAACTCTTTTTTTTTGGGGGGGGGGTGTGGGTGTGTGGGGGTAAACAACTTTATGTCGCAGAGAATAGCCTACATACATCTCAATTAGTTATCCAATCTATAAACTTAACTGCCCGTTTAGCAGTTTTAAAACATAGTTATCTGTTTGATTTCTAATAAGGTTTCAAAAGGCAATGTTAAAAATGATACAATTCTGGGATGCCGTCAGGTAATCAAGCCCCCGTATTAGCAACATTGTGATCACTATACTTTCATGATCATTTCTTAATTTCATAAGATACTTTGTTAATTTTTTGTAAGAAGAATATTTGTGGATAATGAGCTCACAATCATTTCATTCTTATAACATTGTAACACTTTGAAGGGCGATGATACTAGTGCATGTGACAAATCATAAGTAAAATAGAGTATTTGGGAACTAAGACTGAGGAAAACCCTCAGAAAAGTGATCACAGTCATCCAATTCTATAAAAGTATTACAATCAGACAATATACAGTGTATAGCAAAGGCTTTCAACAGACTAAGAAAATAACACACATACAGATGGAGCAGAGAATGTCTAGCTTGCCTTTTAGCTTTGGTCTAAGCTACTATCAACTTTGCTGGTTGCATACTTATATAAAAAGATGCCCTTGTCTTGTATAACAAAGAGTTGAAATTGTATTAATTACAAATGGCACAAACAATGGATTATGCAATAACTTGTGGTTGAAAGGGGACCTAAATTCTATTAGGATCCATCACAACTCTTTGTAAGGGGTGTAAGACCTGGCTCTCAGTTCAAATTTAATCTGTATCAAAGCTATCAAACACAATTGCTGCAAAAAGGGTTTACAATCTGTGTGGGCAATACGACAAAGGAAACACTGCAAAACAAAACTGACACTCATGAATGTAGAAGATACATTAATCTATGCCCCAGTCACACCCACATGACCAACACTATACTAACACATTGAATGAACGGCTAAGGATTGGTTGGTGTGGAGTCAGAGAGCATGGAGTCGGTTTGCAGTGTGACTGTGGTATATGTATATCAACGATGTTACCTCAATACAAATGAGAGGGTTGGGGAGGCAGGGTGAGAGGATTGGGGAGATATAGTTGGGGAGAAAGAAGTGATATTGCATGGGGTAAAAGCAGGATTAGGGCAGCATAACACAAAGCTTATTATAAAATGGGTTTAAGAATGTAGTCAATGAGAAGCGTAAAAATAGATCATGTATGCGTGCATTCATTTGTATACATATGCGCGGGATTGCATTCTGGTGACAACGACCACTGATTTCTCGACTTTATACTCTTATTGTAGACCCATCTTATTGAAAAACAATTACTACATGTTTTTAGCGATATGCACAGCACTTGGTTAAGTCACAATGAGACGGACAATGAATTTGACCTGTCTCGTTCATTATCTACTGTGACTTAACCTACGTGCAGGGCATATTCACCAATGCACTCTCAAACATGTATTATTTGTATAGCAATCAATTATACAATCAATTTCTGTGACTGATTGCACATCGTTATCAATGCAATCAATCGCAAAAAGCTGTTGCACGATCAATTGCTAAGCTTTGTGTTATGGGGCCTAGATGTTGGTGGAGTACGAGACGTACACAGAGCTGTGAGACACACAACACACACCACTCCAGACAAACTTTGTTCATAACACTGCAGTGTAATAACAGTGCAGTCTCCACAGGCTATTATCTGACATGGGTGATATGGTTTTCATCCTATTTTGAGACTGATTACTTGTGACATTTCTGGGACAGAATAACAATAATGCACCAGTTAGTGGAAAAAGCAGTCATCCTAAATAAAACAAAAATACTGCACAAGAAACCAAGTAATGGGGTTTTTATACCAGGCTAAAGATTACAAGAGGTATATTCAGTGAACCTGTCTATAAAGACCACCCAAGAGAGACAAGAAAAGTATTTTTTAAAGGCAGATGGTCTTTAAGTACAGGTTCCTTTAGTACAGGTTTCATTGAGAAACCATTTTCTAGGGAAACAAAACCTGCCACAACTGAAACTACCAACAACAAACCAGGCAAAGGAGCAAAGTTTGAAAATGTGTGCTTGAAAAGTAAAATAATACATTTCTAAATGAATTATAAACTTTAAATATTGTCATTCTATTTTAATCCAAGCCGTAAAGTAATTAAGCTAAGCATGTGCAATTTACTAATAGCAAATGTATATGAACTTTGCTGTTGATTGAAAGTTGTACCTATCTGGCTTTTTTACATGCATTTCTGATCATTGAACTAACATTTTGGATCAACCAACAGATTAAATTTCCTAAGGAATGAATGAAGTCTGCATTGTATCTGTTTGACATAAACCCCCTACATCATTTCCCCATCTATACTCCAGATGTCATTTTTTCTTTGGCCCAGAGAATCCGTGATTGCCTACCTGCAATTGAAATTTGCTCTTTTTTATCTAGATTTAAGGCCTGCCCCCCTCCCCCTTTAAATTTTTAATCTGAAGATATGTTACTGGTATGGAGGAAACTTTGGATGGGTTCCACTTCAGTAAGCTAGCAAATTCATACTACAAAATGAGAAATATATAGCAATTTTAAAACTATACGCACTAAACATACAGTTGGATGAATTATCACTGATCTTTTAAAGCCAGCAGGTCACAAATGGAAAGTTTGGAAACTTTTTCATTTTATCTTGTACTATTGCTTATCATTAAAGTTGATGATAAATCAAATAAGTGAAAATTCCAGAAGATTATTCTTGCTAACAACCTGTCAGTGGCTTTTTTAAAAAAGGGGGAGGGGAGATAAAAAAAGATAATATGAAGAAGGAAAAGGGTAAATAGGATGTTAGTTAGTAAAACCACAACTCCAAAATGAATGAAACAGGCACAAATGTATCCCACCACGCATGTTTCCTGTTTGGCTACATACTATTGATATCTACCTGTTCTATCTTCGTTACTATCCTGCCACTCTTAGCCTCTTTGACATCGGCTGGGTCTTTACCCATGATAGCACCAAACGAGTAGTTCTGATCCGAGATTTTCACCTGCACCAGTCAACATGCGAACAGATGGACAAACACACAGACAGACAGACAGACAGAAGAGGAAGTGAGATAGGATTGGATTACATCATGCAACTGCTTCAGATGCCATCAACGGGGTTGATTAAAATAAAACGTACAAATAATAAGCTGATTGTAGATATACTAGAATGGCTGAGGTGGATAAGAACCATGAAAAAAGATAGGACGTATTGAAACAGGTGTATATTGTGCATGAGAGGGTAAGAAACAGATGTGACACTGTTGTAAAGACAGCAGGCTGGATTGATTTAAAAGCATATGGATAATGCATACAGGATGCATGTACAAGAAAAAATATTGAAATGGAGAAAACAGGGAAAAGACAAGCAGGAAGAGTTGCATTCAATGTTTAACGATCGATCTGGCGACAGTCTCTGTCAAACCAAGCAGCATTTATAGAAACCAAACACAGAGGAAAAAGGAAAAAATTTACAATGGCTTAGTAATGGCTCAGTAGTAACATGTTCAGACACTTTGGGGAAAATAATAAGTATCTGTATCAACAGGTGATCATGACAGGGATAGCTGATGAAGAAGATGGAGGATAGACAGGTGATCATCAACATGAGAGCAAACATACATGTATCCATGCCAGCCAGCAGAGGAGGAATGGATGTAACCAATACCGGTAGATCATAGAGGCTCAAAACTACCAAGAATATGCAAAGCGGACAATGGAATGAATGGGGGAAAGGTGATTTACCTGAATAGATCTTATTGATATCTTTTAGTTTATATAAGACGATTGTACTGCAATAAACTACAACTTATTATATATACCTGGAAAGCCTGGAATCTCTAGTCTTTTTCATAAATGAACACTAACGGCACCACCTACCCCCCTCCAAAAAAAAAAATAATAATAATAATAATAATAATAATAATAATAAAGGTGAAAGAAAAAAAGGGACTTCCACTGGTATTGTGGTTGTTCCCCCATATCATGTCTGGGTATTAAAAAAAAGGAAATATAATATATTTATCATCGCGAAAACAGCACAGCTATGATATGCAGTAGAATAAAGTGGAGATTGGAGGGAAGAAAGATAAAGATTAGCACAGATTGATAGACAAGAGTAAAGTTACAAACTTACAGAGCATCACATATGAAACAACAGACTAAAACATAGATGTCATGAAATGAAAAGCAATTCTCCTTTCGTGCAGTTGATATGCATTCAACAACACAAACCCGAAACATTGGCCGAAACATGAAAGACAACCATTAAGATGAAATCAAAATGAAGCGAGAGAAAACAAAGCAACTGAATTACATTTTCACAGCTTTTTACCCAGCATTTCTACACACAAATATTCTATTGAGCTGCCAAAGCAAGTAACCAACGCATGTAACCAACGCAAGTAACCAACAATGTACAGTGGACGTATGGCAATGTTACCTTTGGTATGAGCTGTCTGCGTTTAGAATGAATCTGTTGTTATGCAATGGTTTGGAAATATGAGTTAATAATAGAATGAATGTGGTTTAATGTAGTCAGGCAAACTCAATTCAGAAATATGAAGGGGAATTTTTTTTTAAGTGAATTGCCATTTCATTTGTGTGCTAGAAGAGCTGTCCCCCCCCCCCCCCCCCCCAAAAAAAAAAAAAAAAAAAAAAAAATCTGGGGATAATATGCCAATATGGTCATCTACTGTATCTCCCTTACATTGAACTCTTGATTGATGTCATTGTGGATGAACTAGCATGAGCGCACTTGTTAAAAGGCGACAGACTGGAATGCTCCCCAGGGAGAGGAAAAAGTGCACTTGATGTGCAGAATAGTGATTGAATCCAGTGACCAGGGTAACAACAATACTGTACCGGTAAGCTCTTTGGTCAGTTAATGGAAATGTGCTATACAAGAAACCCGTATTACTACTATCGTTGTTATAAGAATTTCATCTCTTTTTAAAATTGCTTACAAAGAGACAAGTTGGTTTTAGCAATATGTCAAAGAGAATCAAGGATATTAGTTGTAATGAAAGCTCTCCTAATCCAAACAAATAGAAAATAAGATCATGAAGCAAATGAGGTTTCATGAATCGCCCATAACCAAATGAAAGTTATACCAATAAACCAAAATGAAATGGTAGCTATATAATAACCGTGAGCCCCCAAATAATTAAAGTCAATATCAACATGAAGAATGAGTCATTCACAATGTTACTAAAAGCTAATCTTGAGTTCTGATGATGAGACTATTTTCGAAAAACTCATAAAATCTGTATTGATTATCATGCTATAGATTCAGTATTGTGTAAACAAACTTACAGAAACTTGTTGGAATTATACACATTGAAAAACATTATCATTATCATTTTTCTTTCCACATTTCACAGCTAAAACATTATTTTCAGAAAATTATCCTATATCCCACCAGAACTAAAGATTAGCTTTTAAAAAAAATACAAACTTTCCAAAATCAATGATCATAGAATTAACAAAAATTCTCAAGAAAGAACAGTACTGAAAAAAAAACACAGCTGAGTTCTGTGAGTTCATTAGCCTAATCTTTCTTTAAAAAAGAAGGAACAAAATATCTTAATCTTCATTTCAGCTTAATTAAACAGGACACACACAATACTGTAGTGTCACCTATTACATTCACTTGCACCAAAATGATAACAATTTATTGCAATGAAAACAACTTTGCTCATAATCTGTTTTTATCTGATGGGGATTCAAAGCACTTCCTAAACAAAGGAGGCTTTTTTTTTGTTTTCCTTCTTCGATGCTTTCAGCTGACTATTTTCGGCATAATGTCAAGGTTTTTCTCAAGATGCAATTTCATTACAAGTACCGGTCTTCAAATTGCCTTCACATCATGTGCCCCCCCCCCCCAAAAAAAAGAGTCTTCTTATTTAGAGACAAGGTAGAGAAAATACAGTAGCAGTGGGACTTCCCGTTAGTAGTGTCTGCTTGATCAAATCAGTCAGTCAAGAGCTGAATGTTGTTTCATTTTCAAAATATGTTTTTAATATCTCAGTTTACAAGTCAATTCATGTCAATGAAACCATACTGTTTCGACTGTTACATTCTCTACATCAAGTTTAGCCATCTATATGCTATCATCACAGTAGGAGTTTCTGGAATTTAACAACTAAAGGATAACATTACCTGTTCTCTTTCATTCTTCTTCTTATTGAGTTCCTCCACAGCCAATTCATGCTCCATCTGAAACTGATCACGTTTCTTTAGTACAGTCTGTGGAGTAGAAGATCAGAGGTAAATTGATAATTGTTTCCAACTAATGTAACTTCCCTATTGTTTGAATGATAGGTATTATTCTCCAGGCTCCAACATCATCCAATTAAACCTCCCCTTTTCAAGAGCCTACTTTAGATAAACTTCTATAGGAGGTGCTTGCCAACTATGTGGACAAAATCAATGGTAAAAGACAAAGAGTGTTATGACTAACCAGGGAAAATGCGCCAAAGCCACTACCCCCCCCCCCCCCCCCCCCCCCCCCCCCCCCCCCTCTCCCTAACTACCATTTACACTGGGTCTGGTAAGTTAGAGCACATGCCAACAATATAACAACATACAATACCAACTCAGCTGCATGCCTGGCCTGGTAAGAATATCAAAATTAGGGATAAGATGTAAGTTGACAGCCTGATCCTTTCCTTTATTAATAAGCTATGATTTTAGATGACATTGGTTTTCATAAAAGTTGAGAATATTAAAAACAGTTCTCACCTTTATAGAATCTGTGTAGAGGCTGTATTCTTTGACGAAAGGCAAAAAGTCTGTTTCTTGGTATGTATTCTGTGAAACACAACAAAACAAAAAAACATGAAATACAATAATACAGATTTAAAGGCATCTTCATTAGTCATACATAGACATAAAATGCTTTAAGTGATGACCAATGGGTTGTGAAAATTTGACCAACTGAACAACTAAAGGAATCTCCTTCAAATAAATATCAGGATATTGCAAAAGTTATTGCCCATTTTTTGAAGGGGGGAGGGGATGAATTTATTTAGGGTTGAAATATTCATTCAAAATTAATGATCATTCGGTACATTCACATTCACAATTGCATGAAATCGCCTAATGTGCCTAATGTACAAATCCTATGCACCTGCCAATATGATGTGATCTAAATATAGCACATAACTTTGTGTGACTGACCATCGGTAATGTAGAGACCTTCATTTTTCTGAATTATTGACCCATTTTCTGGAGAACTGAGATTTACTGATGTGATTATTCGTTGTCGTTTTGCGACATTTCTCGTGTACAGTCCCACATATCCGAAACTGTGCACCCTCTAAGTGAACCATCGCTGGATAACTCTGGAATTCCTGGGTGCATGGATGGTTGCACACGGACAATAGTTGTTCGCATCGTGGGCGTGGCACAGCACAGCAGTAATTATAGCTAAAGCTTCCATTGAATCCCTGTGTGTGCTGAATGTTGCATAATTACTAGCTCACTAACGCCCAACGGTCTTGAGACTACAGCACTGACAGTACATATCCTTAATGCATATTAATTGCCGCAGTCTCAATAAAAACTTTGATACTATGTCTGAGTTTCTAGATTTGCTAAAGTGTAAAGTTGATTTTATTCTGCTCAGCGAAACGTGGCTTTCGAAAGGTCCAGATTGTCTATTGTCACTTGCTGGCTACGAATATTATGGAAAAGGGCGACCATCCCGTGGAGGAGGTGTTGGAATGTTTGCAAAAACTTCATTTCATATTAAGGAAAGAACTGATCTGTCTGTATTTAATGAAAATATTGAATCTTACTTCATTGAGGTAGCTCACAGTAATAGTAAAAACTTGATAATTGCAGTAATTTATAGACCTCCTTCTCAGAGCTGTGTTGACTTTATAACAGATCTTAACAATATTCTAGAGAAAGTTGGTCGCGAAAATAAAACCTGTTACTTTTTAGGCGATTTCAATCTAAACTTACTGGATGTACACTCTGACCAACATGTCAACTTTTTTTTGGAAATGGTTTTTTCTCACTCTTATGCCCCTCTCATAACAAAGGCAACAAGAATAGTTCAGTCAAGTTCAACTCTCATTGACAATATTTTTGTCAATGACACAAGTTTAGTGTTAAAAAGCGGTATTTTACTGGCAGACATTTCAGACCACCTTCCAATTTTTGTTTTCAATCGGTCAAAACGTAGTGATTGGCTTAAGCGCGATCAATGTAATAAAACTTATACAAGAGACATGTCTCGCTCAAACTTTGAAAAATTTAGGGTTGCCCTGGCTGAACATTCTTGGGAATATGTGATGCATGAAGAGTCATGTGACAGAGCCTATGAAGTATTTCTCAGTGAATTTAATATCATACAGAACTCTTGTTTTCCTTTGAAAGAAAAGCGTTGCCGAAAAAGGGAATCTAAACCATGGATTACAATAGCAATATTGAAATCATGTAAGAAAAAGATAGAGCTATACAAAAAGTATTTGAAGAACCCTTCTGCATACAGGAAAAAAGTATACAGACAGTATCGAAATACTTTAACTTCAATTATTCGAAGGTCAAAAGAATCTTACTATGCAAAGCAGTTTGAAGAAAGTAATTGCAGTAAACGAACCTGGAATATTATTAACAATATGTTGAATAGGGGAACCAAAATAAAGAACCAAGACTGTTTTCGTGATGAAAATAATAAGAAACTTACAGATCCTGTTGATATTGCAAACAAATTCAATGAATATTTCATAGGCATTGGGACAATGTTCACAGACACAAGTAATATTGACATGCTGAAGTGTAGATCTTATATGAATGGTCAATATCATCAGTCAATGTTTCTGAAACCAATAGAAGGTCATGAAATTATAGATATAGTGAAGGCATTGAAAATAGGTAAAAGTCCTGGTCATGATAATATAACTGTTTCTGTCATTAAAGAATCAATCTATCTCATTCTTGCTCCATTGGTACATATTTTTAACCTTTCCCTCTCCACTGGTAAATTCCCTCACAGTATGAAGCTGGCGAGGGTCACTCCGATCTATAAGAAAGGCTCCCTCGAGCAGTTTTGTAATTATAGACCGGTGTCACTCTTGCCCGTTTTATCCAAAATCTTGGAAAAATTATTTTACTCTCGATTATTGTCTTACATTGAGAAACAAGAGATTTTATCGAATTTTCAATATGGCTTCAGATCTGGTCATTCAACTATATTGGCCTTGACATATTTTTTTGACCAAATACTTACTTCCCTTGATGATAGCAAACATTCACTCTGTTTGTCATTGGATATCTCAAAAGCTTTTGATTCCATTAATCATCAAGCCTTATTATCCAAATTGGAGTACTATGGTGTGAGAGGTTTGCCATTACAGTGGATAAAGGATTATTTGAAGGAAAGAAAACAATATGTTGTTTATGATAATGCAACTTCATTTGAAAAAGAAGTTATATGCGGAGTGCCCCAAGGGTCAATAATTGGGCCACTGTTGTTTATTCTATATATAAATGATTTGCCGAATGTTTCCTCAACTTTGTCATACATTATTTTTGCAGACGACACCAATGTCTCTTTAAGCGAGAAGAAACTAGATACTCTTGTCGATAATATGAATAAAGAAATACAAAAGGTTAATATTTGGTACAAAGTGAATGGGTTAAGGATAAACATTGAGAAAACAAATTTTATGCATTTTGCACCATTGAATAAACAATATGATAAGAACTTACTTACTCTTAAGTTTGCTGATTCACTAGAGCCCTTAAAGCAAGTACATAGCGCCCGCTTCTTGGGAGTTAATATTGATGACAAGTTATCATGGTCTTTACATATTAATGATATTGCATTGAAGATCTCGAGAATTACTGGAGTTATGTCAAAACTGAAATTTGTATTACCGTCAAAGGTACTGCTTTTGCTAAACAATTCATTAATTCTTCCTCATTTACCATATGGTAATATGCTATGGATAAATGCATCAAATACATTGTTAAATCGTTTACATTTGTTGCAAAAACGTGTAATACGCATAGTTGCCAAGTCTCATTATTTGGCCCATACCAACAATATCTTTAAACAATTAAGGGTTTTGACTGTATATGAATTAGGTAGGTTACAACTGGGAGAATTTATGTACAGGTCTGAAAAGGGACTATCACCAAACTCACTTCAAAACTGGTTTAGATGCAACAGTGATGTACATTGTTACAACACTCGAAACTCCAAGAATTTGCATAGCATTTATTACAGAACTGCTACTGGCCAAAGAAGTGTTAAGTATCAGGGTTACCTTACATGGTCTACTTTAGATAACAGTCTCAAACAATCTGCATCATTACGACAATTTAAGTATAAATATAAACAATATCTTTGCAATTCTAAATAGTCATATCAATTTAAAAACAATTATTATTATGTTTCAAATCGCAATTATGTTATCATCGGGTCAATTTAATCTAATTATAAAACCAGACATTTGAAGGGAGAGTCCACCCTGAGGATGGGTTTACTCCGCCTTTACTTGGCCACACACATTCTCAGGGTGGACTTCCCCTTCATTGCTACCGGGGCTAGACTCGATAAGCTTCGCTTTTTCTAGCCCCATCTACATTACTTACCTTTTTATGTTTTAATGTTTATATTTTGTTAACTGATGTAGTTTTGCATTGTTCTTTTATGCTTATGTATTTGTTTTCACTTGCTCTATATGTCAAATGTGTACAATGTAATATGTTACCTTGTATATATTTTATTGGTTTTTAATGTGGAAAATAAATGAAATGAAATGAAAAAGGATAACTTGGGTCTATTAAGTGACTGAACTTACTTGATCCTCTATTGATTGGGTACAGATCTCCACACCGTCAGCCATCTTGCTGAGTGGGGTCGTTAGCTCACTCTCTGAGTTGCTCCATAGTCTGAAAGCAGGGCTGTATGTCTTCAACTCACTCACATAATCTAACATAAAGATAGACATGATACAATGAGTGATTTCAAGTTAGGTGTTAGTGTTAGTGTTAGTTTAGATCAGGCAAGAGGTCTTAAATCGAGCTAAAAATTTCCTGATGAAATTAAGAGCCTGATATCGATATCAATATCGATAGCTTAATACTAACCCCTACCTGGAAATCAACATTTGCTTAATCCCTAGGAGCTAGTATTGGTAAATAGGACATTGTATGTAAAAAATTACCACCAGTCACAAAGTTCGGTTCAGCAGCCCACAAATTCGCAAAATCGATAAGACTAGCTACCGGAATTTGATAATATTCAAAGGTCAAAACCTTAACACCAACTGTTCCATTTCCATTTCAGTGTTTAGGGCTGGTGTTTAATGTTTATTTAACACTAACACAAGCCCTAAACATCCAACTTGAAATCACTCAATACATGTATATACTTTCACTTTCAATATAGTATAGTAGTTCATTCATTTTACTCTCAATTGCTAGGTAAATGGTACAACATGTACTAACAATGCCCTGGTGCATATGCTCTTAGTCTACACTCTACATTTCTCTTGATCCAAAAATATAACAGGTACTTGAAACCTATTCCCTGAAAAGCATTTTTCTGATAACAGCTTATAGCGTTAGGTCACAATAAATATTTCCCCCAAGTACTTTCAAAAGCAATATACAAGAACATGTACATGCCTCAGTCACACTTTGCGTATTTGGCTTGCGTATTGCTGCTTTTTTATGTCAAGCCGTTTCAACATTTATTCCTATTTCTTGATGTCAAGAAATGATTTTCTGTTCTGTATCTTTATGGTTTGGTCAGCAAAATGTCTCTTCAGACACATCCACGTTAACTTCTGTTGTAAAGCAATGGTAATTCTTGATATCAAGAAATAGGAATAAATGTTAAAACATTACACATGCTAGGGAACATACTACACACCTTTTGATTCCTGTAGTATCCTGAGTGATATCCTTTCAATCGATCCTAGTTTCTCCCCCAGCATCTGAACATACTCTCCCATCACAGTGAACTCTGGGCTTCTATTCCTGAGTAGCGCAGCAGTGGTAGTGGTCCGCAGGGAGGATCCCATCCGACTCATCAAGGACATGGACTGCCTCCGATGAGCTGTTAGCTCCTGTGGACCAGACGGCAAACAGATTAAAATGTTATAGTAATAGTGATAATATAAAAGACTTTGCTTGTAAGTATCGGCTTGCATGGTGATGTAGATATACAGTAGGCTTGCGGGTGCACCATGTGAGAGAGAGAGGGAGGATTGAGGAGTCCTAAAAAGGACACACGGTAATCTTTCTTGAGGGTGTGTAGTCCTGAAAAGGACTGTTGGTGTAGTCTTGAAAAAGAACTCAATCCTCCCTCTCTCTCACATGGTGCACCTGCAAGCCTACTGTATATAAAATACTTGTTGGCCAAGACACCGAATCCACTTGAAATCAAATGCTCAAAAGTAGAAATCACATGAAGCACTCGTAACAGTATAACTTGAGTAAGGTAGAACTCTTTTTTTTTAAGATAAGAGAAAATAACATATAGGCTAAATCAAACAGATAAACTTTAGATTATTTGTTAACACTTCAACTGATGTAAACGCTTTTGGCTTTTGCTCCAAATCATGATGATGGACTTTGTGTAATGAAGTGCACACCCTTACACTTCTGAAAAATGAGTTAGGTACCTGTATTGGCATGATGGAGAAAAATAAAATCATGAAACCGATTATATTAAAAAATTATCAGGCTTGTATGTTTAAAACAATTTTTCCTTCAAAATAATGTTGTTAACTCAGTGGCCCAGTAATGGTTCAACAGGTAGAGAGACTTCTTCTTAAACTTCCATTATAGGCTTAAAAAATAATAGATGAAAAATATTGATACTGACCACTCCAAAATTGGATACGTTTTCACTATATTTCTGTGTTTTCACTATATTTCTGTATTCCCCTGTTCAATTTTTACAACAACGTACTTCAAGACATTTACCATTACTGAACAATTAACATACAAAGCAATTTACACTGGTCCAGCTTTTACGTGAGTTTAATTAGAATGGCTTTTCCATAATTTCAAGCACAGTTGGCAGTTATTTTCATCTTCTTCAGAATATATAATGGGATGGGGTACAATTATTGTGGAAAGTTTTATCAGGCAAACTGGTAAATACATACAAACACGTACATGTATAAATTATAAATGCAGGTGTTAAAGAATGAACAAAACTCTTCTAACATCATAGATACAACAATTTCAAAACTAAAGTCAAATGATAATACTTTACCACATGATTTTCATGCAAGCAAATCTCAGGGGAAACTGAAATCAACCGGTAAGCCACAGGATACTGAAGCAGTGACATTTATGAGAAAATTGAAACAATAAGAGTTTACCCATGCCTTGGCTGTAACAAAAACTTGAAGATTCTCATTGAAGGATAGGACCGGATGCTCCGAGATTCGTTCTAAGAACTTGTGGAGCGCTCTTCGTCTTGCCGCCAGGAACTCAGGGGCAAACCGGTCTAACCGCATGCTCTGCTTCTCAGGGAGAGGCTGGGGTAAGAAAAGACAAATAGAGAGGGAATAAAGATAAAATGCTTTTAGAAATTAACATTTCAATCATATCAAACATGAACATGGTTCGGTCTTTGATAGGCCTTTGGCCTTTGGTTTGTCCCCCCACATTTTGATACTTCTGTTCTGTTGTGTTATTTGTTGGAATTGACTTTGTGTTTGTTATTATGATTTTTACCGAAATGTGAAAATAAGATGAATTGAATTGAATTGAATTGAACATCAAGGACAGAAGACAGGATGAAGTTTACTTTCTCAGGATTAATCTTTCAGGGAATAGCTACTCCTCATATCATTAAATGTAAACTTGTGTTCTGGTAAATATAGAAAATGATTCCTCACAGAATCCAACAAAACTTACACTGAATGTTCAAGATTACAAATCAATGAAATGTGCCAAACAAGTTTGGTACAAAATGTATAGTGGCTGAGTAATGATCATAGAAAGATAAGGAAATCTGGGTAAGTAGGCAGGACACCATGTGCTTAACACAGGTCACTATGTGCAAATGGGAGTTGTGGTTTCTATCGAAGAGGTACCTTTTTGTGCGCTTGTTTTCATTTCACTGGTTCAAACAACCAATCTACTACAGGATAAACAATCCAGAGTAAATAATATCAATATACTTCTAGACAAAGTTGGCTATGCTTTTTAAGTTAAACTAAATTTTTAGCAAAAATTGTTATGGTTGATAGGAGACATAGTTTCGCACTTCTGGTATGTCACAAAGATTCCCCAACCCCACGGAATGACCCTACAATGTAATGTTTAGATCGGGAAAGATTTCTTACTGGTACTAGATGTGTTGGTTGGACCTCTGCAAGCTTCTGCCTCAACCAAAGGAAATCTTGATATCTCCTTCTAACGCTGTATTCTGGATTGTCAAACGAACTTCTTGTTGTCTGAGTGTAAGAAAAGAAACAAAATCAGTTCCAGTTACAAGACCTAATAAATGTGACTGGATTTGAAATACACATGTATTCTCCAGCTTGTTATCATATATGACAATGCTGTACCAGTACAGATAATCAACTCAATGAAACACAAATTGAAAAGTTGTCTTAAACAGGGTTGATTGTATGGCACGTGGTTTGGTGTCATTTGCCCAGCAGTCAATCTCTGTTACTTGTCAAACTCCTTACTTCAATCCTAGACCCGACATGATACCTTTCCCTATCCCTAACCCTAAAACCTAAAGCTACGGTCACAAAGGTTCGTACGAACGATAATTTCGTACGAATCTCCGTTTTTCCATTGTCTTCCCGAATTTCCATTGTCTGAAAATTGTTCGTACGGCGTTCGTAGCAGTTCATAATGGTATTTGTGACCGAGGCGTAACCTAAAACTGAATCGCCTCTAACCCCAACCCTAACTGCTCAACAAAATAAAGCCAGAATCAAATCTTGCAAGAGCAAATGTTGGGGATCACCAAATCTAATAGGCTCTAGGAACAAAGAGTCTGATGATGAAATGACACAATAACATCTCCCATTTTAAACAATAAATTATAAAAAATCCACATTCCAGGGCTTGGCACTTACAGATTTCACAGACATATAGAGGTCATCCATACAGATCCTACAAATATCACTCTGTACAACCTCTGATCAAAGTTAATACGGAACCCTGCATATGCTCACCTTCGTTATAACTCTGTAGCTGACAAATGATTCCATTTTGCCGGTGTGCCTCATTGGGTCATCAACCTTTATAAAGAGATCTCTCGTGTCGTCATCATCTTCAAAGTTGTATGAACCAATCAGAGCCTTGGTAGAGGCTATGGAATCACCACCTGGTGAGGCTAAAATAGTCTGAAAGAAAGAAAACAGGGAAAGAGGTTTTAAATCAACTTCAATGGGAAATCTAACCTTTAAGGCAAGTTGCTCCGAAAGAAAACAGAAAATCAGAAAAGCATGGGGCCGTTTCTTGAAACTATCATTTATAAGTCCAACTTCTTAGACATCCCATAGGCCTAGAACCGCTTGGAGTTCTCTGAATTTAACTAACTCCCTGCATGCACGCCTATTTACACTAATCGTTATTATCATAAATTAATTATCAAATTGGCAACCCGCTGCACAATACAATTGCATACCGTATAGCATACCTACGGTGGGGTGCGACTGAAGATAGCGACTGTAATCTCAGATCCTCATTAAATTCATGTTAGTAATTCTTCATTACCTCACTAACGTCATGCATGCGCACGTGCCCCGCACTCCGCCATAGGTACGGTATGCAATTGTATTGTGCAGCAGTTTGCTGTGAATCCCGTTAGAAATTGTATATTATGAGTCTTCCTTTTTAGGAAAAATACTCCAAAAATGAAATTGACACGAAACAGGTAAGAAACATAAAAACTTTTAAATCATGACCATTATTTGATCAATTGATGAAGATTTAGTTGATTTTTGGTAAGTTTTAGTAGGATATCTCCACGCCAGAGTTACGGGTCAAAGTATGGATATGATTCTGAAATAGGTTTAACGCCGAATTTAGAAACATCGGTATCTTCAAATTTGAAATGTGTTCTTCCGAGTTGCCTGGTTGATTTTTTCAATTATCCAACCAATAATGGTGAACAACGAACCCCAAAAAAAGAAAATTGAAAAATCATTCAGACACCCTATTATCATGGCTTTTTCGTCATTGAAGTCCCCTCTCATTCACAGTGTACACACACGTTTGCGTGCAAAGTCTATGTATGGAGGTGGATCGAAGTTCCCCGCATGCAGACGCAATAAAGCTAGCTGTGTAGAGAAATGAGAGGGGACTCGGATCACGATAATGCCATTATTATATTAATAAAACTGACCCCCTATCAGTATCACTTATCAGTGCAGTGCACTGTAATGCCTATGGCTAATATTAATAATGCGTACGTAGCCGTAGGGGTCTAATTCGTAAGTTACTCGTAGATCTAGGCCTGTGTGAAGTTATCTACCGTAATATCTCACTCTCAGATCCTCATTACGGTAGATAACTTCATACTGGCGCGCGCCCGCCCGCAACCCACCATCGGTATGCACTTGTATTGTGCAGCGGTTTGCCGAGAAACCTGTGAAAAAGTGTATTAATTATTTAATATCAACGTTTTTCCGAAAAATACTCAAAAAATAACAAGAAAATTGACACGTATCAGGTAATAAACTAAACATAACAAATTGACTCATGATCTTTATTTAAACATTTGATGAATATTTACTTCATTTTGGGTATGTTTCAGTGGGGTATCTCTACGCGGGAGTTACGGGTCAAATTTTGGATAGGCTTCTGAACTAGCGCCCATGTCAGATGTAGCATCTTTAGACACGTATTGCATTGTTTATGTAGCCTATGTGAGAGATTCATAGAAACTAGTCATATTGTCAGCATTATCCTGGTTATCAGACAAAGAACAGTACAGAGATGGGTAAACAAAAAACAAAAATTGACATACCGATATAATCTCTTCCTCTTCGTCATCCATTGCAGCAGCTAGAGGGTGAACATCTTTCCCGTTTTCCTCCCCATTCTCATGATTCTCTACGGCGATAACACTGGTGGGTGTTTCTAAAATATCTGCCATGTTGGAAAGATGTCGTAGCCGTTTTACAGAGTGAAAATATGATGGCTGGATTTTCATTGTTTTAATATTTAATCATGCTTTTTAACCCATTTTATTTTTTATTTTTTATTTCATATATTTTATTATGTCAAATTTGTATTTTTTAAATACTAAATATAAAATAAAACAAAGTTATATTTTTAGATCATATGAATCAAGCTTGCGCAAATAAACAGACGAAGGCGGTGTCGTCTGCTAGATCATTTATTTGTTGTTTACCTGCATCCGTGGGGGTGGGGCAGCTCATAATATTTGATGCAAAATATGTGACGTCAACTAACTAAAGTTGGTTGCATAAGTGGAACTCTCCCCCCCCCCCCCCCCAACACACACACACACACACATACAAATGAGGAATATGAGATGAGAAAGGAAAGTAGGTGATGAAAAAGAGAGGAGAGATAAAAATGATTGCAACAATTTTCAAAGAATCAGCTCAAGGGCAGTGGAGTTGCAATATCTGCCACTGAGGTGTAACACTTTCAAGTGTACACGATGGTAGGAACATGGGCAAACAAGTGCCTAGGTTTCTAAAAACTGGTTGCACACTGTATTAGTAATTGTATTTTTTTTAATGAAAGTGGCGTTGATTTTGGTTACTTGCAGACTTGCGGTTGGATGTGAAAGGCGCAAAAGCATTAGGCACTTACATCATTACTCTAAAATCTTACTGTATTGATTTGGTTGCAGTTCAGTGATCGGGGCGGGAAAGGGGGGGGGGGGTAGGGGGGAATCTGATTTTCGGAGGCCTAGTGGGGTGGGCTTGGAGTTCTTACAACCTGACAAGACTTGTGCCTCGTCTATGATTTATTATCAAGAAAAATGAGGACGGGGCTTGAAGACTTTTTATTTATTTATTCATTTATTCATTTATTTATTTCTTATACATTTTTTGTTTAATGGGGGGAGGGGCTTGAGCCCTCATGCTCCTCTCTAGAACCACTACTGCACCTTTCACCTGATTTGGAATTTTGAGTGCCCAACTTATTTTCTCCTCCTCTCAATTAATTAACTGATCTTTTTTTTTATTTCGTGCCCCCATGACAGTCTAATTTCACCTCCAGTTAAGTTTTTTACATTCGCACCCGACGCCAGTTAGTGTTTGACCTTAACCCTTAACGATTGTTGATCTAGGCTCCACTTTTAATACTTTATTGTCAATAGGAAAGTATTTCCCCCACTTGCTATAAACGAGCTATGTTGATTTTTTTTTTTTTTTTTTTTTTTGGGGGGGGGGGATAGATTATTGTCATTATCTGATTATCCATCCCTCCCCTGAGGCTGTCAATATGGCACTGATTTTATTTGTACTATGTTAATTTTGCATCCTTTCAAGTAATCCACTTTAGACCTCTTTCGATTTTGAATATCTCTCGTTGCCCCACGTACCCTCTCCCTTATAACATGGCTTTACTTGCATCCATCTTTTTCATTATAAAATGACTTTTCCTTGATCAAATTGGACGTATTTAGCATAGACGAACACCCCCCAAATCTTGACGAGAAATCGACGCCCCTATTTCGATTCGTTACCTGGTTCCTCATTCATCAGGTACAGGAACGGACATAAAGATGGATACAAAAAGCTCAATTACAACACATAATACACGGCTTATTCGCTTGACTGCATATTCCCTCAAGCAAAACTTAGAGATGAAAATCGAGATAGCTCTGTAAAGACTGTACCACGGTATTTTCAGGTCAACGTTTTTTCAAATTTTCGTCATCGGGAAATAACAAATTTCTGAGATCAATTATCTGATTTCTCTGGCTCATATGCGTTCCTATTATGTATCTTTGTGTAGCTATATCGTAACGTTTACTTTGCAATCCATCATTCAAGTTTTCATTTTATTCACTTTTTTTTTTGGTGGGGGGGGGGGTATTTTTTAGCAAAGTCATAAATGATATTGTAACCAAATGTACTATCTGAACCTCCATCTATGGAATAAAGCCAGGAAAATGCCATGAAACAGTCGGACGAAGACATAGATGGTAAGATACCTTGTAAACCTCCACTATATAGGGGAAAAGATTAAAAGTCAAAGTCACTCTATTGAGATTGGATTACATTATTTCTTGTAGCGTGGATTTCCACGCAAAAAACGAAGCGCTTCCTTATAAATTATGATTCCTAAAAATGTGGATGGTAGAAATCTTTAACAGGGGAGATGGGGTAAATGACAAGTAATTAAAAAAAAAAGGAGACACATTTTTATATTCTATATACTCTCGATAACTTATGTACGCCAGAATCTTCTTCTTCTCCTTCTCCTTCTCCTTCTACTTCTTCTTCTTCTTCTTCTTCTTCTTCTTCTTCTTCTTCTCCTCCTTCTCATTCCCCTTCTTCTTCTTCTTCTTCTTCTTCTACTCCTTCTTCTTCTTCTACTACTTCTTCTTCTTCGTCTTCTAGTTTTTCTTCCTCACCCTCACCCCCCCCCCCCTCTCTCTCTCTCTCTCTCTCTCCAGGCGCGGATCTACGGGGGGGGGTTAGGGGGTTTAAACCCCCCCCCCCTTGGGCGGCCCCAAAAAAAGAGGAAAAAAAAAAAAGGGAAAAAAAAGAAGAAAAAAAGAAAAAAAAGAACGCACGCTGGAGAGAAACCCTTTCAAGTGCAAATATTGTGAGAAGATATTCAACTCATCTGGTAACTTAACCAAACACATGATAACTCTGGATATAACTGTGTATTAAACTGTTACTTGATTTAAAAAGACGTTATCATGCACTGCTTTTTATGGTCTCCATTGTGTTAATAGATGCCAGGAAAACATCACTTACGGGGTTCAAATAAACACCCCCGAAAAAATCGGCTCGCCGCTTCGCGGCTCGTGGACGATGCTCCGCATCGTCATTATTATGGTCAAACCCCCCCCTTAGCAAAAAGCTAGATCCGCCCCTGCTCTCTCTCTCTCTTTCTCTCTTTCTCTTTTCACGCATCGTCATTTCGCTATCCTTGCATCTCACCTATCATGATGCCTATGTATGTCATCTTTTCTCCCCAATGATTTTAGAACTCCTACGCCCGGCCGATGTATAATTGCATTCCCTGCATGGCATATTCCCCTCCTACACACATATTATATGACTGTTAGTATCATCATGAATTACGTAGATGTTTAATCATTCGATTTCGTCATCAAAGGTTAAATGTAGCTTGTGTACATGTTGGGAGATCATAGCACGCTTATTGAAATAAAAGAAAGGAAAATAAATCTAAATGCTATTGTGATGTGTCCTTTTGTGCAGGCGCGTAGCCAGGGGGGGGCGGTGGGGGCGGTCGCCCCCCCCCCCAAAACGCCGGCCAAAAAAAAAAGAGAGAGAGAAAGAAGAGAAAAAAGGGAAGAGGACGTAGGAAGAAAAGGGGAAAAGACTTCGAGAACGGTACAACGAATCGTCTTCTTTCTCTAATAATTTAATGAAACTTCAAAGTTTCCCCGCTTCGAAAGAGGGGGACTCCGGGACTGAATACAGATAAGGATTTAAGGGTCGGGAAAGGAACAACGAATCGTCTTCTTTGTCTAATAATACGTCAAAGCTTCCGCGCTTTGCGCGGGAGGGGAGGAAACTGAATTTAGATAAGGATTAAGAGTAAAAAACGGTACACCGAATCGTCTTCTTTCTCTAATAAATAAATGAAACGTCAAAACTTCCGAGGGGGACTGAATACAGATAAGGATTAAGCCGGGGTCGAGAAAGGTACAACGAATCGTCTTCTTTGTCTAATAATACGTCAAAGCTTCCGCGCTTTGCGCAGGAGGGGCGGACTGAATTCAGACAAGGATTATGAGTCGAGAAAGGTACAAGAATCATCTTCTTTCAAAGCTTCCGCGCTTCGCGCGGGAGGGGGGAAACTCCCCCCTCCCTGCACCCACCCACGCTTCGCGTGCTCACTACCGCCCCCCCTAAAATGAAATCCTGGCTACGCGCTTGCTTTTGTGTCATTATGTTGTAGCTAAAATCATCTTCTGGCGCCAGACGTACAGGCAAAATTAGTTCCGTCTTCCTTTTCACCAGATCCCCCATCCCATCTTGTGCTTAAAGAGGGGGAAATGAAAGGGGAGGATATTTATAAATCGGAAAAAAGAAGATTGGATCCCATCCCACAACCTCGCCCTGATCGGTGTTCTTGTTAATTTGTATTTCATCCACCTTGCAAGACTGGTGCCCCCAAATGATACCAGTGTCCTCTCGATGGGTGAACTCACTGGGTTCCTGATTGGTAAGTGAGATATAGTTAGAGAAACTGAGGAGATAGGGAGAGATGGAGTAGAGAGAAAAGAGAGTAAAAGGAAGGGACGGATAGGGATGGGGGAGAGAGAGAGAGAGAGGGGAGAGAAGAGAGTGAAGGAAAGGGACGGATAGGGATGGGGAAAGAAGGAGAGAGAGGGAGAGAGTGGGTGACATAATTAAAGAGAAAGGGAGAGAAAGAGAGACAGATAGGGAGGGAGGAGAGAGGGATGGGGCAGAGGGAGAGAGAGAGAGAGATGGGAGAAGGAAAGAGAGGGGGAGGGAGGGAGTGAGAGCGGGGTGGGGGGCAGGAGGAATGTCAGACAGAGAGAATGAGTTCATGTTTACCTTTGAATCCAATACCTGTCTTCAATGACTCGTTTCATTGAGAGCTCCTTGATAAGAACACCATCAAGACAGACAAGAGAAGGCTAGAGTTGAGAGAAGTGATACGCTCGAATCACATCAGATCAAAGGCTCACAATCATAGGCGCACCTAGCTAGGGGTGGTCAAAAGGGGATACCACCCCCCCCCCCCATAGATCCGAAATAGACACAAAATACAGGTATTTAAAATAATTATAAACAAAATATAGAATATAGCTTTCTGTCATATTAACAATACACACCACATTACTACCCCCCCCCCCCCAAGTCTGAAAAGGGGCATATTCCATTTTATACGAAATTTCTGGCTACGCCATTGCGTGCAAGGTGTGGACTTGTGTGTATATAATATATGATGCAGTCAGTTCATTTTTAAGTTGTATTCCAACAGTCTAACCAAGCGGTTTTTAGACTGACTAACCAATCTTCTAAAAAATCTAAAAGGAACCAACTTCTCAAACCGAATATCCCGAATTACACAACTTAAGAAGTAAAATCATTGAGTTTGTCTTGAAATTGATACTAAGCGTGCCGCCAAAAACTGGGTATATCACACCAGTAGGAAATAGATCGAAAATTGCGTCTGATCTTTGCCATATTATCATATCCTCCAAACTTTATTGGTAAAACACCTGGGGACATTTTTATAAGATTGAAATCCGTGATTTCATGCCGGAGTTTTATTTAGTTTAGCCGATTCCCCGCGCAGCAAACTTGGAACGCATGAGTGACAAGTGATGCAAACAGTGGCATTGGCAGACAGCAGAGGTTGAAACAGGATTCGGATTTTGGTCTTTATCGTTATTTAAACTCTTCTCCTGAACGTCAAACTGGGTTTTTATGAAAGGGCATTGCCGATTACATGCAGGCCTATATTCTGTTTTTAAAGCAAAAATATCAACTCTGCTGCTAAAAATATATAGAGCATTGTAAGTAGATCAGGGTTTGGTGTATAGCTTACATCCCAAGTAGGCCTACACATTTAGCGAATGTTTATCTCATAGCCATGGAGTGTCTTTACATATGTCAAGAGGCAACCTTGAGAAGTATGACGTCAAAATAATTGCTGCCATCATTGCTGCTCATCAAGAGACATTAAGACGGGGACTTCCTATCTCTTACAAGAGGATGGTGGTATGTCAAAGGTGAGTAGGCTGAAACTCGTTTATGTATAGTGCTAACATTATCTTCGAAACATGGATGGTTAGATTAGAGGTATCAGGATTATGAGCAAGAGCATGGACCTACTACAAATGGCAAAAGTGAGTGTTTGTTATATATTTTAAACATGGATAAACCCGAATCCTCATGATTTGAAGCAGTTTAATATTTGAATTACACAACTTTATATCGGTCATGTGAGTGAGATGCCAAAACGTTCTCACAGTAGAAAACATTCCGCTAGTGATTTTACACTTCGTGTCTCACATTATCTTTGAGAACTAGCAGCCTCGTGGCCTATAATTATAGCTATTGAACATTATTGGCCAAGATCCGTCAGCTCCGTTAAGAAAAGCGTCCTAATTAAATTGTTTTAATTTGCTTATTGTTTAATTATGAGGTGATACAATAATGTATTCATTTGTTCTCTTTGGTGCTATCATTCACTCATCTGTATAATATCTGCATCATTACAGTCATCAATTCATTTATCCACCCCTCCACTTTTTTTTGGTATCCATCCACCCATTTATTCATCCATCAACCATTTTATCATCCCTCCACCCCCCCCCCCCCCCTTCATTCGTCCATCAATAAATTAACATCGCATAATTCACAAAGAAGATTTCTCTTTCTTCTTTCTTCATCAATACATCCTTCCATCCATCCTTCCGTCCCTCCACCCCTCCCTCCATCCACCGCTTCATTGATCAACTTCGATATTGATACTCGTAACTGTATCCTTGTATCATCAGCAATGACACAGCGAGTTACCAGCTAGCTATAGGGCACTCTCGACTTTTACAGGCCCTGCACTAGCCCAGGAATGTATAGCGACAAGATCTCCGTAAGAAAGACCAGCCAGATACCACGCAAGTCACTCTTATGTTGACCTATACCTCTGAAGAGATACTTCCATAAGAACATTTCAAAACTAAGAAGGGTCTGTGAAGTCAACAACACTGTATTTATTGTTTAGTGTGGTAATCGAACCAGGTCGAACTTTGTTTTAACTTGCGGAATACGTATACATTCGGCGAATGATTCGGGACACCTAAGTATTTTCATTGTGAATTTGTGATTCATTAGGACATTGCATGAATGCGAGCTGATAATTATCTCGCTGCCATTTGAAATTTGTTAACACGAATGGATAATTGTTGCGAATGTGAGCGAGAAACAAGAAGATGGTTATTGTCTTTTCGACGTCGATCGTCCAGTGTACAATGTAGTGGACATCGACAACGCACGTCGCTCACGTCACATCTCGAGTCGACAGTTCCGCAGATAGCACCAAACTATTCCACGTCGCAAGTCTGACAAGAATCCAACAACAGACACCTTATACAATCCAGGAAAAAAAAATGATGTAGGCATCAAAGACAGACGATCTATCATTTTTCTTCTGTAACTACATGTAAGAAATAAAGCGAAAGTTGTAACATTTCTACTGTCTTCTCTTCGTCACGTAACGTCTGAGGGTTTAGAAGTCAGTCAGCCAGGAGAAAGATTTTGCAGGTGCGATTGATCGGTTTATCTTGTGAGGATAGGATCTATTTGAGGAGGGGCTGCTGCATGAGGAGTGTACAGATCAGATAAGGGCTTCACACCTGTTCATCATATTTCATATATGGATAACATGATGGATTCAGTATCAAAGAAAAGAACTAATATGTGATCGTCTGATTTCTGCATTTCTCTTGGACACACTGCATATGCAATGAAAGTGGATAACTCGAGGTAAGTTATATTTTTTCATTGTCTTTCGTAGTTTAATGTTGTAGACATGCAGCACCAATTTTCTCTTAAATGTACGAGAGTGCCACAGAGTGAATTTTATTTTTGGATGGGGAGTCATATCGTTTGAAATAGAAGGCCCAATCCCAGGGGCGGATCCAGGATTTTACAAGGGGTCGTGAATTTAGGAAATTGCGAGCGCGAAGCGAGAAGCCTTTACGGCGAGGAATCCAGGGCCCCCGGAAAATGTTGAATCTTAAGATGCTCTATTCGGAAGCATTTCTGAATGCGTAAACTGAACATTTATGTGTTGTGTTTTTTTTTTTTGGGGGGGGGGGAGGGGGAGGCGTGCGCCCCCACGTCTCCCCTGAAGTGGGAATTCACTCTCAAGAATTTATTCGACCAAAAATGATCGTGAATTTCACTGTAATTTGTACTGAATTCAACTCCAAATTGCGATTTGGTGATCCCTACTATCACAATGTAGACTTCTGCTCCTCATTTTTTCATAATAAGTTTTAGTGATCGGGTCTTGATAAAGAAGATTTGTTGACAAAGTTATACATTAGTATGTATTTACCAATAATCTTAAAGTATGATACCACACAAACAATTTTAGTTCATATGATATTGTTTTCACTTTTCCTGTATCTTAGAATTTTGAACTTCCGTTAGGGATGAATGAAACGTATAAATCATAGATACAGGTAGCGAACCGTTAAACAAGATTTATCATGGACGATTTTCTACTCCAAAAAAATGAAATATGTTATTCCTTATCACAACATAAACAGATCATTTTACGGTCAGTCGTAACCTTTACTTTAACAGAGCGAATTCTATTCTTTCCTTGGCATCTTCTAAACACATATAAAGTTGAAAATCTTCTGTAGTACTAATAAGAACTAGAAAGAAAAGAGTTGTTGTTTTTATAACCCAAGTCACCAGAAGTTCATCCTTCAAAAGTACTAAAGGCAGAAGGTCACTATGTAGCCATCAATCAGGCAAGATTTAGGGTTCTTTTTATTCATGTACTGTCTTTGCTTCTTCACAACAGCGAGAATAATGAGTCCAGTAGTCGTGGGGGTAGTTGTTTTTCTGAAGTGCTTACAATTTTTGAAAATACCGCATCACATGTGCTCGGTATAGAGTAAACACTGGTTGTTACCCTTTCTCTGTTCAGTATCCATGATAGACAGAGACATTGAATTCCGTTTATCAGAGCTGTGTGATATAAAGAAGTATATATACTCATCATCACCATGCTCCATCGTATACTATTGCTTATAAATAATCACCTTACTCACGTTATCAGAATGAACGAATCTTTAATTGAGGGTAGTCATGCTATCAAGCTTTGCTTACTTTGTCAACCCTCCTGTTTGATGTTTTCAATTAGTTACAGCCAGCTTTACTTTAATCTACTCTTTTGTCATGTGTAAAAATTTGCAATGATTTTTTTTTTTTTTTTTAAATCAAAATTAAACAGAAATAAATAATCAAATCAAGTCAAATCAAATTACTTGATAATTCATCAATAAAATACTTAATTCGTCTATATCCGATTGGATTTACATCACAATATCAGCACAACACCAAAACGCAAGAGTATATCACTGTGAGCTGCATATTACAAGTTATTAGTCAGCATTGTATATTTGAATAATTGAGAAATGATTTGAGCTTGTTGGGTTGTTCGCATGGATAATCTATAAACTTATCTTTGTATAAAAAAGATAATAATTTATGTCGCAATGAAAATATTTCTCCTGTTTCGTGATTGACTGAAGAACATGGGTTTATTTGCAGCTGACGAGGATGATTTTTCAGATAATAAATCGTTTTTGTTAATGCCATCTCTTGTGTTGTCTAGACATCAATATATTTATTAATACAGAACAATGTTTTGATCTCAGCTTAAAATACAGTCTCCCCCTCCAAATGTTTCAGTTCAACTAACCGTGGATTATTTGTTTAACTTATTTCCTTGTATTGTATTGTTTGACAATATTATTATTATCGAACGTTCACGGATATGTGAGCAAACTAAAACATGTGATAATTGTTAGGAAATATCAAATTCTAAAGGTTTTTTTTTAGGTCAGAGTATACGGGCTCTAGCTGTCGCCCATGCTATCTCAGTTCTATTATATTGCATCTAAAGGATTGAGGCTATATTATAATCCTTTTTTTTAAATACATCTACATACATCGACATACTTCCAATGCTTGCAACAGTTTTCTATTATATACCGATCTCTCGCTTTTTTTTCCCCGTGACTCATTCCTCAACTATATTAGCACAATGAATTGATGCTTGACGTGCCAGCCTTTTCCCCTTCCCATTTATTTATAGTAGACTATCAGAAATATGTACTATTCAGATATCGTCTGCGTTATTTTCATTACAAATTTTGGTAATATTGTTTCGATCTATTTCCACAAAATTTAACTTTCACTACAAATTTATTATGGATATCTCGTTTCATTTCATTTATTTATTTAAACACGGTAACTCTCTTAGCTGTTTGTTTTTTAGAAAGTCCGTGTGAACTGAATAAAAATATACAAATTATAATAAAAACAAAAGATACAACATAAACATATTCAAAATAAAAACTTAAATCAAAACAAAGGAAAACATAATTGGCATGGGTAACTATGGAAAATTAGAAGAACAAAAACGTGAACTATTATAATGTACAAAAGTACAAATTAACAATAATGAATAAAAAGTAGATAATTAACAGAGAATTTTATTGTAAACCGAGAGTCTGAATGACTCTCCTTCAAAGGGTAAGCCCTTGTCATGGTCATGATGAACATAAAATGGACCAAAAATCAATCGTTATGAGTCTCATTTCGGGTTTTTGTATAGATAGGTCCTACAAGTTGTCACCAAATAGTATTCATACCTTTTATTTTGCATTTACAGCGGTTGAAAGTTGTTATTTCTCAGACAATAGTTTAGCCTGATTAGTGAAATTACGAAGAATGCTAGCTTTCTAAACACAAGAAACATCATATTTTGATCGACATAAAGCGAACTGATCAACTACGCATGCATTTTGTGCATTTAATTCTTATCAAGATAAAGTAATGATCATAATGATTTTGCTAGCAATACTGCTGGCAGGAATGTAATTTTGAATTGGAGTAAAATATTAAAAAATTACAAGAAATTGGAACAGTCTTCTAAAACACGATAAACAATAAAATACCCTTTATCATCGTTTAAAGGCAAACTATTTATAAATGGCAAAGCTGAATACGAGCAGTCATTTTTTTCAATATCGCGACATCGTGCAGCCTATAATCCTTGCATAGTACATGTGTATAATGTGTATGCTTCTCAGGAGTCTTGAGGACCTTTTGAAAGCTGCTACTGAGGTCTCAAACTGAGATCTCTATCTTCCACATTGCCTCAAGTTTCAGGTCAAGATCACGCGCGGTATTTATATAGCTAGTATAGTTCGTCAAGTTTCTTTAAAAAAAAGTACAATAAAAATACCATAATGACGGAAAACTACTAATGCATTTACAAATGGTTCGTAACATATCTAATGATTTAAGTAGAAATTTGTGTAACATAGGTTGAAGAAGACAATGTTACGGAGGTGCTGCACAGCAACATACTACATAATGTACGTTACATTCCAGTTGAATAATATTATTGAATCATATCGAAGTTTTAACAATCCCTCATGTCTTTCAAGATAAATCTAGTTCAATGAGCATTTTTCAGAATATTACAAGCGACTGTACATTACATGACGAAATGGAATGACGCCATAATATTATTATGTGAGAACAACCCATTTCATGGTGATCGGTTTCAATGGAACTGACAGATGTGTTCACACTTTTTGTGATATTATTCACTCTAAGGACTATCTAATCTACAACGAAGATATATTTGCGGGGTTTATTTTAACACGAGATGTGGCGTAAAGGTTCTATCGTTAAATGTACACACACAAATAAATTATGTGTCAGACTAAACAGTCATGCTAAAGGGATTAAGAAACAATACTGCTTTGAGGAAACATGATTCAGTATTAATTTTGTAGGTACATCAGTTTTACAAACACACCTAGAACAAGCTGTATAAAGCTTGTCATTTTATATACATACTTTACAGATCTTTACAATATTCGATACCTCCTCCCCCCCCCCCCCCCCCCCCCCTCCTCAACCCAACCCCTTGTAATCGAATGACACATAAGGGTAATATATTCAGAGAGTGAGAGGGGGGAAGTGGAGATGGGGGAAAGAACCCCCTCCACACGTCTAGACCTCCACACGGTTTCACCCTATATATTCCGATGATACAATGTACTGTTTTATTTTAACTATGGAATACTTATGCATGGTCTGTTCTGCCCTACTACCCTAGAACAAAATTATTATTAAAAAGAAGGGAAATGGTGTCACCCCTATTTCAAAAGCCATGCAGTCCAACAATAAATATGGAAACGGAATATAAATATAACATGTTATGAGGAGTTAGGTTCAATTAAAAAACCTGTCGAGAACAAGACGATGGATCCGTGAAAGTGGGTTACAAAGGGAAGGGGTGGCGATCCCAATATGGGGGCGTTGAATAAAGTGGGCTTGTTACTGTTTCCAATCAGTCTTCTCCAGAGACATTCACGAATGTCCCAGAACTCTTCAAGTGTCTCCACCTGTTAGTTTTATCAGATCATATATCACAATCTAGATGATATCATATGACCGACTGAATGACCCGCATCTCGTCTCTATAGACCAATATTCTTACTAATAGATTCAATTCAATATGCCGTAAGCCGAATTCCGGGTCCTTTCTTCTAATGTATTTCTGTAAATATTTCTGTTTGGTCCTTTTTCTTTTTTCTTTCTTGTTTTTTATTTGGCGAAGTGTAAAGTGGTATCGCTACAGCAATCTAATACTGAATGACAAGTCCTGAAGTTACTGACTTACTTGTATGCAGCTATTAAAGTTGGACAAGGATTGTGTTCCGATTATTCATAATATTTTCATAAGAAAAAGAAACAACCAAAGTGAGAGTAGTTTTAAACCACTTTTTAAATTGTTATTCTTCATATAAAAAAAACGTCATAAAAAATAGGTTAATACTTTAAATGAAAGATGCCCTACATGATGCAAAATACCATCATACACAGGCGCGCGCCTTGAGCTGGTGAAGAGACAAGAATGCTTAAACCTTGCATTATTTATTTTTAAAGAGATCAACATTTTGTTAGTCCTCATCATATTTATAATGATATCCAACAAGTCATCCCGCTAAATTTCATATCTCTGTTCCATACATCTGTATTCCAATACATTCTTCTTATGCACATAATATTACGCCCCCGGAATTCCACATCGATTTAGATTATAATCATTGAACCCCGTTACTTCTTTTTGTTTTAAATGATTGAAGCTGTGACTGCTGGATTTGATATATGTGAATTAGCCGTCTTCAGGAGTAACTCTGTGTTACAATTAAAACGCCGATTATCATTAATTGCATAAAATATGCTCTGTAGCACCCCCCCCCCCCTTCTTTCATCCCGATCTAGGGCGGAATGTGACATGTCATCGATCGCGTTGTAATAAATCTTGCAGAGGGACCTGAGACCTCGAGATTAGTGTTAAAAACACTGATTTACCGCTAATTGTTTTGTAAATATTATCTTGTCATTTAATATCACGATTTATTCTGGTAATGAAATAGAGAAAGGACTCAGAGATGTGCAAAAAGGGCTCCTCATATAACATGTTAAATCTGTGACACGAATTCATCAATGTATGAGAGGTTGGCACTACTCGAAACAGGAATGTAGTGAAATAGTCAGTGAAAATTCAATTTGTTATAATAATGATGATGAAGATGATGATGATTATGACGGTGAATATGATGATGATGATGATGATGATGGTAATGATGACGACGATGATGAATAAGGTGATGATGATGAGGATGATGATGTTGAAGATGATGATGATGGGATGATGACGATGACGATGACGATGAGGATGATGAAGATGATAATGATGATGAAGATAATGATGAACATGATGATGATAGTAGTAACATTTACATAATGTGTCTAGGTGCTGTAGTATGGTTTGTTGGAGTGGGTGGCCGCGGAGACCCCTTCCTTCTCATGAATTCGTTCGTGCATACTTCTATCCATAAGTAACTCTGACAAGCAAGCGTGTGACTGTCCAGCTTGTCAGGTCGGATTGTATTCTTTCTAGATCTATCACGTTGTAATAAAACAGTATGTGACACACTCTATATCCTTACTAATCTTCTTGTCAACCATCACCTCTCCCCTCTGATTCTGTCTCGATGATAGATTGCATCCTCTTACGATTGGTTTAGTCGCAGCTACTTACTTCTCTCCTCACGACTGTTTGTATTTCGTCGCAGCTACTTACGTATATACTCTTGACTGCTTGTACTTTGTCGCTAGTAGTATACTTGTGGATCATTGTTTCTCCCTGCGATCATTCATCGCAGCTATATCCTTCCATATTATCTCATCTAGGTTTGTAGAATAGTCGATATTAATTGACGGATTGCCTTATAAATCTAACCAACAATAACGGTGTTGGTTGGTTGCTTTTATTTACGATCATAAATATGAAGTACAGACATCATAACACATAAGAAACAAAACACTAGAGTATTTACATGGAATATACTTTTTGTTAAAGTTTGTATTATATTTATTCTCAACTACTTGCACCTCTCATCATTGTTACTTTTAATTAGTCGGAGCTACTTGCTGAAATGAACATAGACTGACCTATAGGCAAATTCGTACCGATAACAATTATGTAGGCCTAAACCATTTTTTAAAGTTCACACTGAATAAGTTTTCTTACATTTCCTTTTGTTTAAAAAGAATCTAGAAGGTCTTAAAAGAATATATCCTGTATCAGCACATATTCAAATTGCGATAGCAGGCACAAGCTGAAAATTGCAAAGTTATCATCTTTTTATGAAATACCCAATGTCAACTCTAGATGACATTCATGTTGTTTTTCTGATAGATTATTTGTGATTTTATGACTTACAAACTATGCCAACCATGTTCCCCTTGTCAAACTACTTATCACGAATACTGAATCAACTTTGATATTGTATGCACGCAATGTGTCTCATCGTCATGTATAACGACTCTGAACCGGGCACGCAAAATCTATAAATCCTACAAATTGGTGACCATAAACTTTCTTTTACCTCCAACAAAGAGAAAAACTTTCCATTTGTTAAACAAATTGTGTAGATCACTGTCAGTCGTCATGACCTAATAGATAATTCATCATCAAATTGTTTTCACATGTCAATTTAAAACAAAATTATAATTTGTCTTATTCAATCCTTCCTTTTGCTTTCAAACAGTTTCGCTTATACCTGTAAATCCCTAGAGAGAAAACGGAATTTTCAAAGTCCTGTTTCACTTTCTATCTTGTGTTTTTAAAGTTAAAGAGTACTGAGGAATAGCACGTCCGAATATTGGTAGTTTAGATCAGAAAAATGTAAATGAGGTAAACAAAACTCGAAATTGCACTTAGTGAAAATGGGGGTCTGCTCTGCTCGCGGTCGGGACGAAAAGTTCGAATTTGTTCACTTAGATTCGTTCGGCGGTATCATTTTATGTAATATATTCAATTCAATTCAATTCAATTTCTGTTTATTAATATCAACATATACAATGTACAATGCAGTAGTACATGGACCAATAATGTAATGTTTACAACATTTTGGTGAAAGGTTCATTTGAGTTTGCGGCGTTCTATTTTCTGCCATAACCAGATTTGAAGATTAAGTTTAAGTCTTGCTTTCTGTTTGATTGTTGTGGACCGTGGGTGTCGGTGACTAATTTGACCCATCTGCCTCTTGATATAGGTCACTGATTCAGATCTTCGTCGAGAAGTCGTTCAATATAGGGACTTTTAGATTTGCACGACGAGAACGTGGACTGCTCTTGTGACATCCTTTTAAGGCAATGTGACGTCCTTTTAAGGCACTGGCAGTGTCGTCACATTGCCTTAAAAGGGTGTCACAAGAGCAGTCCACGTTATCGTCGTGCAAATCTAAAAGTCCCTCATGGCCACCTTCAGTTCGTACAAAGTACAACTGCTTGATAGAGGTCGCTGATTCAAATCTCTTGTCCAGGAGTCGTTCAATATGACCTTATCAATACAAAGTACACCAGGGGGTGTTTCACAAAGATTTTAAGTCGAACATAACTCTAATTTGGACTTAAATATTATGAAGAGCCATTTGTAAAATTCAAGTATCTTAGACTTTTCATAAATTCCACATCAAGAACATGAAATCTCACATTATAATTGAAAATATGAACGATTTGAATCAACATTTTATGCCTTTTAAAATAACTTTTACAAAATATTTTCGAGCATGCTAACGGCTTTCCATAATGAAGTCCAATTTAGGATCTTTGAGAAACACCCCCTGATCTGAATGAACGCAGGGATTTTTTTTCTTCAGAAAAACGAATGAAAGAAAGTTTGGTATCAATCCAGTAAAGAATAATAACTGTATTAAACTAAGAGATTTCAGATCACTTTTGATATTATGGAGATCAGCAGATGGGCAATTCGGATATGTTTTGTTATGCAATACGAAAAACAATTTAAAATGGCCCTTCCTTTTTCTCATCTAACAGGTGGAACAGACCAATTTCTATGGATGTCCAAGTATGGAAACCTTTTACCCATAGAATATCATTAATAATAGTTCTGGCTATCTAAAATACTCGTATCCAAAATTGAACACATGTTGTTACCCCATGATCTTGATGAGAAACGAACATAGGTCAATGCGCTTTGAATGTTCGGGAAATGATGCGATGAAACTGGAATGATAGTATTATCATGCATCATGTCGTCAAAGAACTATTTTGAGAACCCCAGGACTAAACGATACCAAGATTCTTCATCCATTTATCTGATTTAATATGTCCATGATCTAAATCTCACATAGTTTATAGACACATTTGGTACATGACCGAGAATGTGCATTTAAAAATTGACATTGGTTTAATTTTGAAGGCCAGTTTACCAGGTATATACCGAGCAGTACATTTTGAGGGACGTATCTTGACAATAACGCAGCTCAAAATTGTATGTTAATTGTCATGTTTATGCTGCTAAGCACAGAAATAATCCCTTCGACTTTGTATAGCATGACCTGCAAACATGACCTGATTTATCAGACATATATAAAGTTTTCACTCTATTTGTCAGTTAATATTAATGTGCAATTAGCATAATAAGCAACATACATTATTCGATGTGTAGGTAAATGCATAATCTTATTTATTTACTTTTTTCTATAACTATAATGTATGCTATACTATTTAAGGTTGTTGTGCTATAAATGTATATCCAACCACACATTTAATCAAGTTTTTATGGACATGAATATTTCCAATATAAAACTCACGCCTCACGGTGTATTTTACAAATATGATAAACCGGAAAAAAGGAAATCAATGTTTTATGAAAAGCTTGTATTTTCAAACATTTTACATGCTAGTCAATCGCTTCAATTTTTACTTTTTAAATTTAAGGAAGAAATACGTTTACACCAATATGAGAACAGGAGCGTAACCTGAAAAATGCTTGAATAATTCACAAATTGCTGAAGAAAACAAATCAGACCTTTAATTTGATTCATATTTAATCCATTACTTTATATTAGTCGGTTCTTTTTTATACCGACCCGTTTCCCGTATCATATTCAGGAATATATCATAGTAAAGAAAAGTACAAGTGGATAAAATAGGTCTTCATGTGTATCCAAAAAGGTCACCAGTGAATATCAAAGTTAAACATTATCATCTTGTTCTTGTTTTCGTTCCGAGCCTCCGAGGCATGTATATATTGACTTTGTTGAATTTTAATTTGTTATGATTCCTCACCAATTCATTCACTAGTTCCCTCGTCACGACAATTAACTAAAAGATGTATGGAGAGAGTCATTTTTTGTATGCATGAACGGTCATTGCAAGCGAGAAAATCTATGGATTTGGATGAGAATTACATGAAGTTAATTTGGAGATGGTTTTGAAGAATAATTAATGTCTGGAAGAGGTTCCTTGGTTTATAAACATAATGTCTATTTGCTCCACATGTTTCAAAACGGAGAAGCCCGAGAGAGCTGACTCGAAGGTTTTCAATGATGATCATTTAAAACTGATTGCAAACCGTCAGCAACTTGTCCAATACATTCACGTGATCACCGGGTATTTTCAGTTTGATTTGATGAATAGATAAGACCTGAAAGAGCATGTGGGTCACTAAATATATAAAAACATTATTTGTTTATTTCCTGAAGTTAATTCGTATCAAACGATATAACACAATTACAAATAAAATCACCTTTTTGTTATTGTTTGTTTGTTGTTCTTGTTGTTCTGATTGTGATTTTTTTTTTTTTGGGGGGGGGGGAGGAAGTCTGCCCTCGATAAATCTGTTCCAAGTGTTCGACAAAAAAGGTTGAATCATCTGGTCACGGAAGTGCCATTCAGAGCCTTTCTTACACGCGTCTTGTATTGACAGAAGTGAACAGAATGCTTCTCTCATAGTTCACTCTTTTCGCTTACAATCCGTCACTGCATGTGCAGTACAAATTACGTTCTACCGAGTGATAGGATTCTCAAATGAAGATAGATGAAACAAGGAGCGACATGCGTCGTGAGAATTAGAAGGAATTATCTAGTTCTCTGATTAGCAGCTTCCTTGATAATCAGTTTCACGACCCATCCTCTGCCTGGCTGTTTGCTGAAGGTCATGTGTTAGATCATCTTGAAACCCCGAAGAGTCTGAGGGGGACGGAGAGGTATTGCTGGTGATGGTATTGATAAAGGTGGTATATATGTTTTTTAAAGATGTTTTGGCCCTTTCGTTTATTTTTTATTCAAATTATATGAATCATTATAATCATTTGTATTTTATTAGGAAACTCCTCTCAGCTTAACCAAGAGCTCGACGAAGCGACCCTTTCTCACCAATAATGTAAATGCATGTAAATGACATTATAGCATACATGTAAGTAATGTACAGGTAAAACAAACATAAGTTGGGAGTCAAAACAAAGGGAAATTTCAGAATAAAAAGAAAGAGCCTAGTCGAAATCAGTTTTATTTTAAAAGATTTAGTCATATAAGGATACAAATATTAATAATGTGTTTGCGAGAGAAAGTAGTGTGAAATGCCATTTAATGATTCTGACGAGACCACGCAGAGTTGTGAATATTGTTTTTATCTTGATGTGGAATTGAATAAATATAATAATGAAAATTAAGTTTCATATAATAGAGTCTTCTTAATGAATAGACATTATGAATATCCAGTTGTATGTTCATTTTAACTGTCAGAGTGGATATGTAATAATTTGTCTGATAGTTTTTAGTATAAGATAAATTGATATTCTAAATTGGTACTCTGCACTCTCTCATCAAATGATTGTCATCATAATGTCAAAGTACTTGTTTTTAACCTTTTTTAAGTAATATCATTTATTTAATATTTCTCATAAAGCAGACTGACTCATGATTGAAAGGTGAGCCTGCTCATGTCAACAGGCAAATCTGATTCTGAGCGTAAAGTTTCTCAATACTAAGTACATATCTACCAAGCTCCCAGCATGTATCTAACAATTATATCTGATTCATTACTTCCTCCGAGGCAAACTGGTTTAACAATGGCATATAATTTATTGAAACATTTTTTGTGAATATCCCTTCCAAGTCACTTTTTCAAATGATGAAGAAAAAAAATGTCTTAATGCAAGCTGTTTCATGGGCTCAAATACACAATTTTAATAGTATAGGTTATTTCGACATCAGAGAGAGAGAGAGAAAGAGAGAGAGAGAGGGGTGATAGGAGAGAGACGATAGAGAGATAGATAGAGAGGAGAGGAGAGAGGGGAAGGGGAGGGAAGATAGAGAGTGCGAGAGGGGGAGAGTGCGAGAGGAGAGAGGGAGAGAGAGTGCGTTGGTTCCCTTCTTTCCGCTCGTTTGTTGTATCTATTTCTCCAAATCTATTCTGTTGATTTTTTTTTTTTAGTGTTTATTTCTTACTTTTCGTTTAGGTATTCTGTTTCTTCTTCTTTTTTTCGTTTTTTTCGTTTTGTATAGTTATATATAATACGTTCGTTTTTTTCTGTTTAGGGAAACGCCTTTATAAGTATATTCTGATGTATACATGGTATGGGTGAATAGCGGATAGGATCTATACGCTCCAGATTTGTAACCAGGGTATACTTCAAAAATGTGATTGTTCCCAGATTGCTGGGATCACTTCACTGCAATGGCAACCAAAACAGACCAGAATCCCAGTGAAAGTGTTTCTTGTTGATAGATTCATGCTTCCCACACGTACCATTTCCACATAACACAAAACCTACCGGTTTCTGTCAACATTTAGAGATGAGAAGTCAGTATTTATTAAAGCTGGAATCCAGTCCTATCGCCTTGGGATGTCACTCATACCTCAAAGCCATTATAGAAAACGTCTGTTTACATAATGAACATTCTATTTGACCTCCAAAGATCTTCATTTTGATGACACAATTGTACTATTGACATCTGATATGGTTGACATGAATCATAAATCCAGGCGCGTCGGAAGCAGTTTGGGATTGGGGGGGCAAACATTCCAGGGGGCTCACCTTCCAGGGGAAGTGACGTAACGAGCAAAAACGTTTGGAAGGGGGGGGGGGGCAGAAGAAAAATCTGCATCACCATCACTCTTACACGTTACATGCAGGGCAGGCCCCGCGGAACGTTTTTCAAAGTGGATTATTAACAATCAGGTAGAGCGTAAAATGGCGTGGGGTCCAGGGGCTGAGCCCCCGGAAGTTTAGGGGTTTTAGGCATTAAAATTATGGTCAGATAAGCATATTTAGATACCTTATTTGTGACACTGCATGGCAGGCCACTAATTGGCGGAGAGTCCAGGGAGCAGAGCCCCCGGAAGCTCGGGGGTTTTAGGTATTTAATAACGGTCAGATGAGCATACAGGGGACCGCCTTAGGGCCCTTGGTGGGTCCGGGGGCATAGCCCCCGTAAGCTCTGGGGTTTTAGGTATTTAATTACGGTCAGATGAGCATACAAGGGACCGCCTAGGGCCCTTGATGGGGTCTGGGGGTTGAGCCCCCGTAAGCTCTGGGGTTTTAGACATTTAATTACGGTCATATGAGCATCCAGGACCCCGCCTTAGGGCCCTTGGTGGGGTCCAGGGGGCAGAGCTCCCGTAAGCTCAGGGGTTTTAGGTATTTAATAACGGTCAGATGAGCATACAGGGGACCGCCTTAGGGCCCTTGGTGGGGTCTGGAGGCGGAGCCCCCGTAAGCTCTGGGGTCTTAGACATTTAATTACGGTCAGATGAGCATCCAGGGCCCCGCCTTAGGGCCCTTGTTAGGGTCCAGGGGGCAGAGCCCCCGGAAGCTCGGGGGTTTTAGGTATTTAATTACGGTCAGATGAGCATATTTTGATACCTCATTTGTGACATTGGCAGGTCACTTATTTTTTCTCTCTCTCTTTCTTTCTTTTTCTCTGTAACAAACTTTTTCAACAATTGAGGGTGGCACGAGTCCCCGAGCCCGGCCGTTCTTCAGACCCTAACATACATGCTTCTAAAATAATAAGCATATTTTTCGCCCGACTGTAAATTTGGGAATTTCTAATTTTCCAACAACGCATAAAAAGGTATGACTTACAAAAAAAATGAGAAAATATACCGGAAAATCATGTCATTTCAGCAACATTTGTAAATCACTGGTATCGAATTAAAAAAATACCCCCCCCCCCCCCCCCCCCATCAGTACGCCAGCGTTCAGGGGCTCATAAGCTTCTCACCCCTATAACAAAAAACAGACACGCTTTCCCATTCTCTCGCAATATGTCCACGATATGCGCGTATCGCTATTATAAAAACCTCCATTGATAAATATAGGTAGCATGCGCAATGTCTAGGAAATTTAATTCCTGTTAACTTTCCTTTTCTTTGAATGGAATTTCATACGTCGTTTAATTCAGGTTTTTATTATTGTTATGTTCTTTTGGGTTAAAAATACAAACCATCTTTACTCCTTTACTGCTTTTTTTTTTTTTTTTTTTGAGGGAGGGGGGGCGTTTTGGGG